>LVTN01000885.1:8832-49333 GCA_001649415.1 Musa itinerans | reverse complement strand
TATATATATATATATATATATATATCCTTGTCTACTTGTGCATTTCATATAAGTCACTTGATGAATTCTACCAGAGTATCTCTCGTTTCAAAACCACTTGCTCCTCTCTTGACAAGAGAAAAAGAAAAAGAAAAAGAAAACTCTGTGATATTTTTTGAAGCTTGTTCTTCAATTAAAGACATAAAAACTCTTCATCATTGAACTTCAACATCAGAGATTCCACACTGTGCTCTGAAATGTCTTGCTTACTGTTTAGCCACTCCTGTCCAATGTGTCATCCTGTGTACTTGTGTTCATAGTGATTGACTCAAAAGTGAATCCACTTTTGTAAAAATTCCTCCTAAATGTTCTCTGTGATAGCATAGCACATATTTCAGGTACAAAAATCATCTATTTCTTCAAAGGGGCCTTGTTGGATTAAGTGGTCAAGATCTAGAAACAATGCAGGTAATGGAACAACTGAGTGCTTCCAAAAGCATCATATTTCTTTTCCTTTGGTCTGATCACCTGGATATTATATATAATCAATCCCATTTGAAAAAAGAGTGGCTTGCAGCAATCTCATATCTGTGTCATCTCTTTAGAATGCATTACAATATTTGTTACATGACATAAGATATTGGAATCTCTATTCAAGTTGGTAAAGCCTAGCCATAAATGATGATAGGGGTTTTGTCGTCAGACATTTTTTCAGGTCAGCCACAGTGATCACTGTCTCCCTTTTCACATCAAACCTTGCCTTTGGATGAGGAGGCCACGCCAGTTTTCTTGATAACCTAATGAATCTAGTTTTCTCAACTTGGGTCTGGCCATGGGATTGCTTGTGTTGAGGGTTAGGGGACTGAGTGCCTCCTTTAATATGATTTTATTTGCTGGGTTCTTCCACTGGTCCAACTTAAAAGTAATAATGTCACCAGCCAAATCAAAAGAATCATCTAGCATTCATTAAAGGCACTGACTCCAAAGTTACCTGAGCAAGTGGAGATATAGAATTGGATTTATGGTTGGCGAACGAATCATCATAGCATCTAGAAAACATTTATATGAGACCCTTGACATGCACTCCTGATTTAATTAGGCTGGTTGGATAAGTAATGGGACAAGCCTTTTAGCCCCTGCTCAAGGAACAAGTTCGACACAAGACCACATGGTTGGTGGCTTTATGCAGCGAGTGGTTGAACATGGAGGCATAGATTTAGATTCATGTAGCTTTTCTCTAATTCTTTTATATCTACAAATAAAATTGATCAGTATGTTTCACTAATGAAGGCTTGGTACTAAAAGATGTTTCAGGGAGGGCATTCAAGTGACCGGAAATTGCCCTCTCTCTCTCTCTCTCTTCTTCCTTGACAACTTCATCTAATTTAAGGTTGTAACTGTGGATTGTTTAGTCTCGGGCTACAGACTGTATCTTTGACTCGAGTTCTGTAAGAATGTTGGAAGGATGAGCTTTAGAAGAGACCAAATGACAATGATCTGCCTTTCGATGATAATGAAATTTCATTTGGGCAGCAGCAATAGGTTGGTGACCAAGTTAACAACTGAACACACTGCCCCTTCTATCTGATGAAGAGACAATGATTCCTATCAACTTAAAGCTTCATGTGTATCAAAACAAGGACCTCAAGACAAGCTGACCGCTGGCAAGATGTGCATGGATTCTTCTCCGCTGGAAATATCACTGAGGTCAGCCCTCGTTGACAGCCATGGTGTGAAATCTGAACTGCTCTAGTCCCAAGAACATCTTCCCTTATCATGCACTGCTATGTTCCTGATTAATCTTATCCACAACTACAATTATTGAGCCAAAGTTTTTCAATAATGATATCACCAGGACAAAATACTGTTATTAATTCAATTGTTAGTCTGGATTAAATTTTGATTTGCACATGCTTTGGAGCAAGAGATTCTGCTATTACAGTACAGCACAGGGTTACTATTGGAAGGAAATATCACCTTAGCATCATCTGGGGCTGGAAAACTATTTGATTTCTCTCATGTATTGAAAATGTATGCTAGCCATGGCCCCTTTTCATGGAAGAGATATGAATGTTTGGTTAAGACCAGCTGAAGTTCAACCATGGAACAATATTACATCACAAGTAGCTATCCATCCACTTCATTGTTGTCCTCTTCTCTACTATTGCTCTCATCCATACAAAGACTGTACAAAGTTGTGCACTGCTTGGTCAATGGACTCTCCTGACAGAACAAAATTCTTAGCTGTGGCCATGTCTCACACCTGTGACTCACTGTTGAGGGATTAGGTATCCAACATACTTGTTTCTTTTCCTTGGGGACCTGTATATGAGCATGAGCCAGCCTAATTTTTAGATGTGCACCTGTACAAGAAAACAAATTTGTACCTCCACTCAAAATGAACTATCTGCCCAACATCTACAGCATGTAATAAATTTTCGCTGCAAAGTTTATCACATGACTGGGAGCAAAAGAACAACACCAGAATAATGTATCATTTCCTTTGTTTCATTTTTACATAAAAAATTGCAACTGCTAAATAACATTTATACACTGGACTTTAGCAGCCTCCCACTAAATTATAGAAATACTTCTGTAAAAGAAAATGTTCATGGTGGACAAGTTATCCATCTGACATACTTGGCTTCCAACACGGGTATTGCATATGTTGGAAAAAATGATTGACTTCTGATAAGGATAATAATTATGATAAGACCCCCGTGACATCAGCGGATGCCCCGCGCCTCTGACTGGCCGACAACGCCTGGCCAGTATGGGCCAAAACGTCAACCGAGACCCATTAACGACCGCTCAGGCTCACCTTCTCATGGCACGCCAACAGCGATGTCAAACGCCATCAGAGGTACGATCCTGCTCCCTGCGGACAGGCGCTCCAGGTACCACTAAGCTCCCGTATAAATACCCCTGTGCACTAAGTGAAAAGGGAGGAGAAAAAAGGGAGGGTCACTTCATCCCACATAGCTAACTTGATCGTCGGAGGGGTCGGGCCGAGCCTCCGACCCGACCTATGTGCAGGTACGAAGACGAAGCCTCTCTTCCCCAACGCCGAGGCGAAGAACCCCTTTCCGGAGACAACCCGATGCTCCTCCAACTATCCTGACGCGTGTGACTGGCCCCCCGTCGGCAACCCTCGAGGGACATCGAGCAAGGTCCCCGACCATTTGGACCCGAACCAAGCCGTGCCGACCCCGAGGCCACGGCTCAAAGTTGTTTCCCACAACAGTTATATTTTTCAAGTCTCCTTCGGGCTAAAATATTACAGCGAGTTGCCGGGCAATCAAGGCTTCATCACCTTTTCATGCGGACTATATTGCATTATGGGAAGAAATATCTCGTGTTATTCGGCAAGGCTTTATCGACCTTTGGATGAAATTAGACTCTCAACGGCTAATAGCATGGCTCGAGAACATTTCTTCTATTTCGTGGGCCATCAGAAATATATTGTGTAATATTATAGAACTTATCAATTTAGTAAATGACGTTAAATGATCCTACTTACCTAGAGCTAAGAATGTGGAAGCTCATTTTTTAACCACTAGTGCTTGTTGTAATAATTTTTCCCATTTATGGGGAAAATGTTAGTTGTGGTTTTGCAATAGAAGTTTACTGTCTTTTGTGGATCCACCAAAATGATCGAATAAGGTTTTTTTTTTTTAAATATGTGATGCCTATGGAGCACAAAAACATTAAATAAAAGGTGGTGATTTAGTATAATAGAAAATTTTCTTTTTTTTATAATTAAAATAAATAAATAAATAAATTTATGAATAAAAAAGGGTGATTTAAAAAAAAATTATTTATTTTTAGATTTTTTTAATCATACTCCCTCTTTTATTCTTTTCCAAACAAACTTTATTTTGTAATATACCCAAAATACCCCTAAAAAAATTTCATCAATTTTTTTATCTATTTTTATAAATTTTACACTGTTGTCATTGATCGGATATTATATTTTTAGATTTATAATTAGTTTGTTTGATATTACAAGCATTTAAAGTATTTATAGTATTTTTAAATGGGTTTTATAGTGTTTTTATTGTGATCGTCAAAATACTATAAGTTAATTTTCTATTTTTTATTTAGATAATATTATTTTTAACTTATTATAAATATTTATTTGAATCATGAATACCAAACGGTTTCTAGTATATTTTGATTTTATTTAACTCATTTATAGTGTTTTTAAATATATTTTATAAGATTTTTATTGTGATAATCAAAATAGTATAACAGACTAAAAACATTGTAGAGGGTCAAAATACTGTGACAAGTAAAAACAATTTCAGAGATAATTTATTTTTTTAAAAAAAAAATAAAAATTATCGATTCGAAAATATCTAAAATATAAATTCTTTTTAAAAAATCGTCCATAAGAAAACATTAAATAAAAGGTGGCGATTTTAGAAAAGAAAGTTTGCAGGATATTCTAGCGTTTGATTTGGGTTCCGTTGTAATGTAGAGGGTCCCTGTCGCAACTCCACCGCTCGACGTGAGCGACACGAGACTTGGCCTACTTTTCTTTTCTGCATCCGTCGCCTCTTCCTCTTATTCACGAAGCTTCAAAGTCCCCTCCAGATTAAGACCTTCTTCTTCCCGTCACACTGCCATGGCCTCCTCCGGCAGCAGCGGATGCCCCTCCCAGCCACACGTCGCGTTCGTCGCATTCCCCTTCGGCACCCACGCCGCTCCGCTATTCGCCCTAGCCCGCGCCGTCGCTTCCGCGGAGTCCGGCGCGGCCGTGTCATTCCTCAGCACCGCCCGGTCCCTCGCGTCCCTCCCCCGCGCCGAGGGGCTCGGAAACATCCGTCTGGTCCCTGTCGCCGACGGGAGGCCTGAAGGCGCAGCGGACGTGCCGCCGCCGGGGGGCATCGAGGAGATGATCGGGATGTTCCTGGCGGCGACGCCAGGGAACTTGCGGGAGGCGCTGGGCGCCGCGGCCGCGGGGGCCGGGGGAATCCCGGTGGGCTGCGTGGTGAGCGACGCGTTCATGTGGATGGCGGGAGAGGTGGCGGAGGCGGCGGGGGCGCCGTGGGTCGTGTTGTGGACCGGCGGGCCCGCGGGGCTCGCCGCCCATCTCCACACCGATCTTCTACGCGACGCCATCGGTGTCGGGGAACGAGGTAACGTTTTTGACACGGTCCCTCATGTCCAATTATTAATCCTAGTGACGTGGCACGGGCGTCACCGCGAGGCGATGATGGTCTTTGTATCCAATTATTAATCTTAGTCACGGAAGTAAAGATGCATTCGGCTCACTGAGCTCATTCTTTCTGTTTCGTGGTAGCCATGACCCGCTTTAAGGAGCAGCTTCACTCCATTCCCGTTCTCTCCGCTCACCGGGTCTGCGACCTTCCCGAGGGCATCGTCTTCGGCCCCCTCGACGCCCCGGTATCTTGCCTTGTCCACCGCATGGCCCAGAGCCTCCCCAAGGCCGCCGCCGTCCTTCACAACACCTTCGAGGGCCTTGACCCGGCCATCGACGCCCACTTCTCAGCCACATTCTCCAGGAGCCTGCCCGTCGGCCCCCTCCATCTTCTCGCGCCGCCCGCCCTCCCGACGCCGGACCCGAACCACTGCCTCCCCTGGCTCGACCGCCACGCGCCCGCCACCGTGGCTTACGTCAGCTTCGGCTCCTTCATGGCCCCGCCGCCTGCCGAGATGGCCGAGCTGGCTGAGGGGTTGGAGGCCAGCGGGGCAGCGTTCCTCTGGTCGCTCAGAGACGAGGTCATGGGGCTCCTGCCGCCGGGGTTCTCGGAACGAACCAAGGGGAGGGGCCTGGTGGTGAGCTGGGCGCCGCAGCTGGACATCCTGCGGCACGCTGCGGTGGGAACCATCGTGATGCACTGTGGGTGGAACTCGGTGGTGGAGGCCATCACCGCCGGGGTGCCAATGGTGTGCCGGCCCTTCTTCGGGGACCAGAGGCTGAACGCGAGGTTCATCGTCCAGGTGTGGGGGATCGGAGTCGAATTCGAAGGCGGAGTGATGACGAAGGAGGGAGTGGTGAAGGCTCTGGAGGCGGTGTTGAAGGGCGAGGAGGGGAAGCGGATGAGAATCAAAGCGGGCGAGCTCAAAGCCATGGCGACGCGGGCAGTGCAGCCCGGGGGTAGCTCGTCGGTCAACTTCAACAGCTTCTTGGATCTCGTTTGATGTGACAATGAAATCAATTAGAGCCAAATAAACATAACATGCTGATGTGCTCCATTTCACAACGTTAGTTTAAGCCGATTGAGCTTCTTCATCACGAGCAGAATGAAGTTTGTGCTGTACTAATTTGTGAAATTTGAGGCCTTTTTATTCTTTTTAAAAGTCCAGCATTAAGTTTCACTTGAAACTTAAGTTTTCAAATAGTATGGGAACTTTTAATAATTTTTTAAATTATATAACTTTATATAAGAAGCTTGGTGTTAGGTATCTAATTATAATTTTTTAAAATTTATATTAAAACTTGAGAAAGGTTTCTGAATATTTTTATTCTCATCATCAAATTAGTAATATATATATATATATAGTAATTATAATGGATACTAACAAATAATGTTATTTTTGTTGCATGCTTGTCACCTTTCTTATTAAGATTTAACTAAACACTAATAATTAGATAACAAAAATTAAAAGCTTACCTTAATAACTACTTTTTCCGCCTTATATCATACACTAAATACAGAGAGGGTGTCAACTTATGTTTGCTCTATACTTAGATACCTAATGTTATTTTTGTTGCATGTTTGTCACATTGCATCATTAAAATTTAGTTAAATACTAATAATTAGATAATAAAAAAGTTAAAAAATTACCTAATTAATATTTTTTATTATATATGAGAGAGAGTGGGAAGTGAAGGAGAAAGAAGAGAATGGTGCTTAGTTTTGACATAAGCATTTGGACTAATTCAAGATTTTCTGACAAGTGTTTTATCTGGTCAAAAAGTAAACTGATCTGATCTCTCTTTCCTTTCTTCTTCTTTATGAGTAACTAATAAAGATTCACTTTTTTTTTAAGAGTAAAAACTTAAATTGAGTTATAAACTCAAAATTTTAAAATTATAAAAATCCTAATCTATCTGTCCTCATTCACTAATAACTTTATGTAAAAAGTTCTAAATTTAGTAAAATCTATTTTGTTAGTAACTAAGACTCAGAGAGCGCTTTCCAATAATACTTTTCTTTGAATAATTTCAAGCAAATATACTCATCCAAACACTTATTTTAATTGATCCCTTGAAAATTTTTAATTTATATAAAATTTACTTTATTAAAATTAGACTTATACATCTTTCTATTAACATCTTATTTTAATGATTCAAATAAAAAATGCCCATTCAAATTCTTGTTTCAATTGATCATTTGAATTTTACTAAGCAAAGACAAAGTGATCTGACTTGTCTAAAGTAAATTACTTATAACTCTTTAGAGACAACTTATTTTATTAAAAATTAACTCCCAAACCTTTCTAACAACTTCTTATTTGAAAATTTTAGTGTATAATTATCAATCCGGATATCTACTACAACTGACCCTACAAATTCTGTTAGTATGAGTTGTTCTCAAATTTACATATTTCTTGGACAACCTCAATCTATATAAAATTTATTTATATCTTTTTATCAACATCTTATTTAAATGATTCAAATAAAAATATGCCCACTCAAATGCTTATTTCAGAATTCTGCTAAGTAAAGATAAAGTAATTTGACCTATCAAAAATAAATTATTTATAATTTTTTAAAGACTAAAGGTATCAGTTATATCCATAGAACCCTCTCCTAGTAAATCAATAATAAGATAATAAACAAGGATGAGGGTTGAGATGTGGGATATTTTTTAATTACCCATATGATTATAGAGCACTTGCCACCTTATTCTCGTATTCGTTCGTGCCCCATCAATACGTAAGTCAAGACGTTAGGAAGAACAAGCACTGATTCAATAGTAACAATAAATATTATTATTTATATTTGGATATATATATATATATATATGAATATTATTATAGCATATAAATTTTAAAAATTTATTATTATTATTTTATAAAATTTTAATATTATTAAATAGTTTTAAAATAAAAAATAATTTTATTTTTTAAAATATATATATATATATATATTAATTAGGAGAATATGAAGAATTCATGGGTTTCCCATTTTAAATTGGGATTCTTCATCCCAACACTATCCCACCCTGTTGACATTTTTACTAGGGACAATTCAAAATTATATAAAAGTTATTTTATTAAAAATTAAACTCATATATCTTTTTAAAAACATAATAATTTAGAGCATAATTATCAATCCAAGTGTTACTACAACTGACCCCACAGATTCTGCCGGTATGAGTTGTTCTCAAACATACACGATTCTTGCTTTCATTTTCTGAAATTTGATTAAAAGTAAAATCTTCACGAATCCCATGTTGTTGCTAAATGAATGTGCTGTGTATATTTTATGATAGCTTTGGTTTGCTTCGCATGTTCAAACGTTATATTTTAGTTGCTTCATGTGTACTTTAGTTATATTTTTATTTTCTTGATTTATACATCAAAATATTTTTATTTGTACTTTGGTAGTAACAGGATAATTTAGTTTCTTTGTTAGAAATAAAATATATATATATATATTATGTTTATGGAGCCAAAACAAGCTCATATCGGCTTATTATCTCAATCTAGATGGGATGGAGCTTATGTTATGATTCTCCTATACCATTTATTTTTCTTTAATATGATCAAAAGGACTCGTTTATATATTGTTATTTGCTCTTTTGATATATATGAATTAGATCAAATGATAAATATGACTCCTGAACTCAAACCTCATATTTTGATTCTTTATGTTATGATTATCCAGAAATAGATAGATTCATGTTATGTTATTTTCTCACTACACCATCTATGCTTCTTTGATATGGTTTCAAAGGATTTTGCTTATATGTTGTTATTTGTTCTCTTAATATATATGAATCGGATTAAATGATAAATATAAATTTCAAACTCATGTCTTATATCTTGATCTTGTGTTTAGTATTCTTATAAACTGCTATATGATTTATTATGTTCTATGTCACAGCTGTGATAGTTGCTATTGTACTTTTGTAACTCACCTTCTTGTTATATAAATTTTTTAGATTTATTTGTCTCTTCGTACTGTTGTTAGGTTAGGCTTGAGTAGTGGAATACCAGAAAAAAAATTATAAGATCATTGTAAAATAAATTTTGATTGCGAGCTGAACTGTTATTTGTTTTCTAAATGTTTCATATGCTATGCTTTGATGTGAACTTATAGTAAATCGTTGACTTATGGACGTTGGTGAGTTTATGATTGATGTTAAGAATTATTGAGTTTGCTTGGAGATTTATGAAATACTAATTGATTTAAATATTAAATGAGTTTGATTGTTGATGGTTGGTGGTTGATGTATATATTGTTTAAGACGCCATCAGAGGTACGATCCTGCTCCCTGCGAACAGGCACTCCAGGTACCACTAAGCTCCTGTATAAATACCCCCGCACACTAAGTGAAAAGGGAGGAGAAAAAAGGGAGGGTCACTTCATCCCACATAGCTAACTTGATCGTCGGAGGGGTCGGGCCGAGCCTCCGACCCGACCTGTGTGCAGGTACGAAGACGAAGCCTCTCTTCCCCAACGCCGAGGCGAAGAACCCCTTTCCGGAGACAACCCGATGCTCCTCCAACTATCCTGACGCGTGTGACCGGCCCCCCGTCGGCAACCCCCGAGGGACATCGAGCAAGGTCCTCGACCATTTGGACCCGAACCAAGCCGTGCCGACCCCGAGGCCACGGCTCAAAGTTGTTTCCCACAACAACTTCCATCATATTTCAAATCCAGCTGATGCTCAGAACCTCTCCTATGTTGCCACCACATTCTCACAGGGATGATATGTGCCATCCTCTTATCATAAATTCACACAGATGCATCCCGATCTCCAATCTCAGTAATGTTCTTTAGGCAAACTAATTTGGATGTCTTGACAAGACATGTTGAAGTTATTGGGCCCAAAATTTAGAGGCACACACAAATTTCATAACAGCGTCTTAAAATTTGCTGAACTGTGTGAAAGGCAAAATTGTAGATAGTCATATACGGAAAAAATGCAACAAATAAAACCTCACCAGTGGATCACTTGCCAATGCAAAACTTGCCAAATATGTTTGATAACACTTCTTCAGATATGTTCTCCCCACTTATTTCCCCAAGGGCCAATGCTGCTTCCCTCAAGTCTATCGTCCAAAAATCCATGGGCAATTCCTCACTTATTGATAATTTCAATCTGGATAGAGACTCTTGGGCTCTGAGCAGCTGCTCAAATTGCCTCTGATTTATGTCATAAAAAATAACTCACAGTCAGATAATATATAGCTGCTATAAATCTTATATAATCTTAAATAACACATAAATCAGTTCCAATCAGACAACCTTTCTATTACATAATTAAAACGAGAGACCTAGTGCAAAAAATCCAATCAATGCGGGCTCTAGACAGAGACTGTTTTTGCAACTAAAACCTTGATCACTTAGGATTGTAAAAGACCTGGTACTTTTCTAGGTTGCAAATTTTATAATTATCATTGCAAACCTATGGATGGCCAATTTGTGGATTTAGAACAATTATACCTAAAGCTAAAAATTCTAACAGAAGAAATTTACAATTATGCAATTTCTAGCTTATCCAACATTGGTAAATCATTAAGAAACTGATTTCCAAATTGACTCTTCCAAAGAGAAATTAACAGTTCTTTAAAACACATGATTATTCAAAACATTTTTTCTTCAAATCAAGGTATGCAATTTCGTACCATACCGGAGTTTCGAAGTTCGCTCGGTACGATACAAAACTGTATACCGAGCGGTATACCGTTCGATATACCGCTCGGTATATATATATATTTATATATATATATTTTATAAAAGGCGACATCACCTTTTCCTTCTCCCACATGGGGTGACGTCATCGAGGCAACGCGACATCACCTCGTTTATATATATATATATATATATTTCGTTCCGTCCGGTAACGGGCGGTCCGTGTATCGGTAAGCTGACGGACCGATACGTACCATCCGTACCGAGCGATATTATTCGAAATTGCATACCTTACTTCAAATTACAAAATGTATGCAGGTATAAAACTTTCTCTAGTTTTATAGAATAAATGTTCAATAACAAACAAAGTCGACCAAAATTTGTTAACAAAACAGTATATATGTAAAAGAAAAGAATGAAAAACAGCAAATTGTTTAGATACTAACCTGATTAACAGCCCATCTGGACCCTCCTAATTGAATTGTGTCAAAACCTCTGACCTCTAGCACAGCCCTCTCCAGTTCTGAAATGCCTTTACCATTGACAGCACATGTTTGAATATGCTTCACGAAGGAGGTTGTACCCATCTTAAATTGTTGCATTGAAACACATGGGGCACAATCTATCTTATTAATAACAAGTATCATGGGCACAGCAGAACCTGCTGAGTTCTATTATCAAAAGAAGAAAATAGTCAGCTTATTTGTGTTTTGCATCAGCTAAGTGACAGAACTCAACAAAGGAAACAATAACAGAAGGGTGCATAAAAAGTGGAAAATCCAGTATAAATTAAAGCTAATACCATAGAACAGAGACACCTAGAAATGTAACATAAAGTGGAACATGTGATCAATGTGATGAATTCCAGATATCTAATTAAACATAGCAAGAGGATGACCACCTCTACACCACTATTTGGAAACAAAAACATGTACTGAAGCATATGACAAGTGAATGACATCACTGTCTCATGCTGGATTACATCAAGTATATGTAGAAACACACTAGTGATTTGATCAAATTATTTCTTAAATGATGAATTTGAATTTTGCATATCTATCCAATTCAGTAGAATCACTAACATCAGCAATGATGTTGGTGACTCAACTATATATTTTCAACATTACGATAATACACTGATTAACTAATTTTTAAAACAACTAATTTCCATTTTCCTCAATATCAACTGATACATGTTTACCAACCTTTTACATCCTGAATTTTGCTCAGCATTAATGAGACAATGCTTTCAAAGTTCATTTGAAACTCAATTTACTGTTCCTGACAACATCTAAACATTAATTTGAGCATTAGAACACACACAATAACCAAAATCATTAAAAGTTATTTTCCTTGGCATCAGCGACATAAGCTTATTTACCTTATATGAATCAGATTTCATAATCTAGCAAGCACTACACCACCTATAAGCTGCATTTCTCCAAAACTTCAACAATTTAAAAAATTTTAAAACAGCATAGCATCATTGGCAGCACAAAATATCAAAGACAAGGGTCAAAATTGTAATAACATATTGTCACAACTAAAAAAATGATAAATTTGTAAACAACACATAAAATGATTACTTTAGCAACTTGTTTTATTATCTAATTTTAATTCCATCGCCGTTCATATATGAAGAAAAACACAAATCCATCAGAAAGCATTGGCTTGCAAAGTTTTCATCACTTATTTTTTCCATACTAGTCCTACATGTCGACAATCATTTGATCTTCCAACAATAATATAAAATGTGGCATATGAAAACCTGATTCTTTAGAATGTGTTCAATAAGTGTCCTATCATCCTCAGTCCACCCATCAACCGCACTTGTCACCATAATTATCACATCTGCAGCCAGGGCAGCAGATTCTGATCTCTTTACACCTTCATGCATGAAAAAAATAAGAGTAACCCCTTTTAGCCTCTTTCCTTCTTCAGTATCAAAAATTTGCAGAAGTGTATGAAGCTAATTTGCATTTTTCTATGAGAAAACAAAGATGATACACTTACCAATTTTTTCTACAAGATCATCAGTTTCTCTGATGCCAGCGGTATCAAGAAGAGTAACAGGAATACCGTTAACAGTAATACTGGCTTCTATAACATCTCTCGTCGTTCCAGCAATATCAGTAACTATAGCTCTGTCACTCTGCATGCTATTACAGAACATTAAGAATTTAATAAGACAAATTACAACAGACAGAAAACACAGATTTGCATACACAAAGAGACACAAGAAAGAGAAATAAACGAATGAATGAATAGTTCTAGGAACCATCAAGTGTCTAACTCCTGATGTGACACAAAAAATTTGATCATGAGAATATTTTAATCATAATAAACACAAGCCAGATGAATCCAAAAATTGGTAACAAGGTAGAAACATCAGTTCTTGTCAAGATCTCAATCCAGTCATCAACTATAGTGATATAATCAGCTTTTACTTCTTTTAATACCCGCTTACAACATATAATGATTAAACTTTTCCTATTCCATATCTAGTAAACCCAAGAAAAATTCAGGTTTTAGATGAGGAACGTCACAGGTATGCATGAGCCATCATAACAAACCACTTAAGAACACTTAAGCTTTATGATAATACATTAAGCACATTGGCAGTGCTTTCATTTGTTTGTTCCAATGTTTTCTTTTATTGGTCTTACTATGTAGTTGCATACACAATGTAGATGTTTACGGAATCTCACTTTACGGATGCCCATATTGGTCAAAATTTTAACTTTCAATACTCACAGAGAATTAAGTTTAATTCCTGTCCCTTTGGTTTGAGATCTTTATCCCTCCCAAAATGCTAAGAGCATATCAGAGAATTCCTGAGATCATATGGATTCTAGAAAGCATCGTTGATACTGTGTAAAACATAACAAATGTGTAATGAAAATACAGGCATAGAGATCACAAACAACAGAGTAAAGTTTAAGATTACAGAGAGAGAAAATTGATCCAGGGCTAAAAGTTACTTTCTAAGTCTAATATGCCAATGCAACATTCTAACACATCATAGAGAATACTTGTGGCTATTATGATCCATAAAATCGCTGCAAGCAATACTATGATATTATCATCACAACTTGCCAAGAAGACAATAAATGAGTACTACATAAAAATTTCTCAAGATGGAAGTACCTAAACTGCCAGTTCCAGCAGCAGATTGGCAGTAATCAACCAGAATACACCGATCTAGATTAAGATTTGTCAACCTTGGCCATTTTCAGTCAACCAAATTTTTATTGGTATAGATTAAGAAAATTTCAAATCCAAGCAGAAACTAGACCAATTGAGACCAATTGAGCAATCCAGCCAATCTGATTCAGGATTTTCACATTTTGAGAGAGAGTAGTACATCATGACCTCTTTCAACTTCCTAATTCTCATACCCTCTGTTAGGTCTGATCTCCCATCTTCATCCAAGCTCCCCACTTCATCCATCCATATATGGTAGAAGCAAGCAGAAAGATTTTATAGGCTACTTCCCCATTACAAATTGTTCTTTTTTGTCTTCAGGCCTTAAGTTTAGTGGTTAATATCTCCTTCTGGTTTTCCTTCTACAGACTTTCATCTGTAATTAATCAAAATGTTTTAGCTCCTGCATTTATACATGTCGTGTCAAAGTTGTGACTACCATAGAAATACTAGTTGTTTAATATAACAAAATGTGACAAAAAAAACCCTTACTTTTACCTTGATTTGTAGTGGTCTAAGGCTAGGTTTCATGGGTTTCCTAATTTTTTCTTATATTTCCACCTTTTTTGTCTTTGGTACTTTTTATTCATAAGTTATTTTTCTTCAATATGCTAACTTAGTGAATCCAGCTCCCTTAGGGACTTTGGAAACACTCTCTTGCAGAAGTTTAGAATTCCACATTTACACTTGAACAAAGTCCTTAAATATAAGTGATTTTTAGTTGTATATGTCAACAATCAAAGTTAGTCATGAAAGCATATTTATGCAAAAAGATCTAGCTCTGAGGCTTTCAGCACTTTAAATGGAATTCAGGTTTAACAAATTTCATAACGTAACTTGAGACTATGGGCAACTTTATGACAAAATGATGACTAATATGAGCAACATAATACTACATAAAATACAGCAGCAAGAAACATGCATTATTCTCTGCACTCAATTGACAAAGATGGTATAACTTACTTTGCTCCAAGCATTGAGCAAGCTTGACTTCCCAACATTTGGCCGGCCAATGATTGCTATCTGCAAATCACCATGTAACAGTCTTGGAACAAGACAAAGTAAAATAAAAGAAACAAAGTTAAAATATACACTCATGCAGAGCTCATACGGACAGGACAGATAACGAAATGCCCCTCACAGCAAGGTGGTAGATAACTTCTAATACAATGACAGGCATACAAAGGATCTCTAGAAATAGATATGTACTGCTACATTGTAGGTCCAAATAATATATCCAACTTTATCTAAGATATATCCTACTCAAATGTGATCAGAGTAAGACCCAGTGCAAAACCATATACATGTATATCTACTAAAAACGAAATCACAACATCAATTTTTTTTTTAAAGTTTTAAGCTTAATGCAAAATCTTGAATGAAAGTCAAAAGAAGACAGCAAGTAGAGAGATTGTGTTTCTTAAAACAGACAACAAGATAAACATTTAGCAAATTGAACAAAAATGAAATACCTGGAGACCAGACTGCAAAAGTTTGTCATAGTTAGCTGTATCCATCGCTTGTTGGAGAGTATTCCACATATCATCAATCTGATTTACCAGAACTTTAGGGTCTAGAGGTGGCAATTCATCATCGAAGTCTAAGCGTGCCTCAATTTCTGTAAGCAGCTCGATACACTTCTTTCTCAGTGATTTGACCAGGTACGAGAAGCCTCCCTGCAAAAGAATATATTTCAATCATTATTTCATAGCTAATGACTAGATGCTTTATTATACCATCAGGAAATTGCAGTATTGCAACACAAAATCAAACATCTCTCTGCTTTATACAATTTATATTATGAACTAATGTAACTAAATATATACCTGTATACCAGCCAATGCAGACTCTGCTGCAGCCACAGACTTTGCTGCTATCAATTTTCCAACATTTTCGGCCTGAGATAGGTCCAAGCGTCCATTAAGAAAAGCACGAAGGGTGAACTCCCCTACGTAAAACACAATACACTTTGATCAGCAAAATCATATAAAGACCAATAAATTAATTACCAATTGGGAAAAAAGGAAACATAAATTAGGATAAAACTTCCAAACATACAGCTTCCTCTCTACACAAGAAGCACAGGATTTAATATTTCTGTCTTTCAGGAAAAAGTTGCAGCAACTGTTCAACTCAATTTAAGGAGAATAATGTCACAGGTATAGCCACTCGAGGAATTTCAACTCTGCCTATCAATGGAACTAGGATTTTAGATACAGACACAGGCCAAACAATTTGCTACAGTTGTGATTTTAAACAAGAAGATATGTTTCCAAAGAGCAGAGTAAGGTGAAAGGAACTTCTTGGTTGAGTCCAACAGAGCAAGTTTGATATGAAAATTGTCCTGACAAGAAAATTATGAAAATCTGAAGGAGATAATTTTAACAAATTTCTTCCTTTACCGCCAAATGCTAGACTAACTTGCCATGTACTATAAGCCTATGAACTCTGGACAAATAAAAAAAAAGCTACATAAAGTAAGAAACCAACCAGGTTCCGCGAGCCTTGCCCCAGCCTCTAGGCAGGCTCTTAATACTCGGTTCAAGCATACATCAGTTCCATGACACTGGAGCTCAACCACATCTTCTCTGGTATAAGATCTTGGTGCCAACATAGGAATTGCAAGGACCTAACAGAAGTCATTGTAAATTAAATGCAGAATGGTACAAAAAGGTGCACTTAGAAACAATTAACTATTGGAAGAAGAAATAAATATGTGGTCAATATATGCTGCACGAAGACATGTAACTGTTATTACTCAAGCAACTGATTATTATAAAAATAAAACCCACGCAGATTCTAGATTTGATTTTTTTAATTTTATCACAATAAAACGATCGTATAAAAAATATTGCATAATCAATTTTAAAAAATGATGTCCAGAGAAAAATAATCAAGTGTTTAACATCCATTAACAGCGTAAAATGAAATTAGCTTGAAAGAACACAAATAGTAACTTCTTTATCCAATTTTCCCCTATTGTAGCAGAAGAATACAGTAGGATTTCTGCAGCTAAAAATTAACAATCATTTTCACGGCTGAGATTTCTGAATGCATCTGCAGGATGACAATAGAAACCGTTTGTCCATTCCACGATTTTTTGTGTTTCTCACAAATAACGACTATGAGTTGTCGGCTACATGCCTAAGGATCACAAGCAATAAACATAAGGATCACATAAGTGCGAAACGATATGGGCGCATTGTAAACACTGAAAACAAAATGAATGAACATAACTTAGTAACAATCAAAGCTCAACTGAAAAATGTGATGGTTGTAACAGAAGCCAACAATTGTCTCATTCCAAATAGCATTAAAAACCAACTAATAGAATGGCAAGTACCTCGTCAATGGCATTGCCCTTCCGGTCCAAGACGAAACCATACTCCACAAAGTGGCTTCTAGGCCTCCAGGAAACAGCACGAGACCCTTCCTTGGACGTCCTCGCAGGCCGGAACACCCTTGCTGCGACGTCCACCGCCGTCGGACCAGACAGCCGGACGATGCCGACGGCTGCCGAACCACCGCCCATGGAGGTAACAATCGCCGCGATCGTCCCCCAACCTTGGGACGCCTCATTCCTGCCCGCGTCCTCGGACCCAAAGCGCTCGTCTTCGGTGAGAATTAGGGTTTTGCCTAGAACAAAGAAAACAGGAAAAATGGTATATTTGCAGGCGGAGGAAGAGGGAGAGCTAAGGAGAAGCGGAAAACCTGAGGTGGAGAGCGAAGAAACCAGGGTTTTGGAATGGGTGATTAGGGTTTTGGGCGAGGAGAAGAGCTTAGGGGGTTTAGGGTTTAGGAGATTTGGGAGGCGGGAATTGGTATTGGTCCGCCGGAACGGGGTGAGGAAGAGGCGAAAGAGGGCGAGAGCCATTCGTTCGTTTTGGATTTGGGTGAGAGTGGATTCAGGGAGCGAAAGAATCCATCGACGCCTTGGGATTTGAAAAGGACACGTGAATTCGTTCGATATGACTTCGAGAACTTTGTTGCACCGACGAGGTAACTTTGTACGCGTTGTGAGCTTGAAGACTGGAGAAATCTTACTTGATCGTTCGATCAAAAGCGAGCCTGCGGATGCATTTCTATGACTGCATCTACGTGCATCAAACTTTAAGATTCGCGTCGGACTTCATCTCTTTTTATTCATCATTCGTCCAATGAATTAAACCAAATAGTTGACTAAAACAGAACATCTTAAAATCTACAGTAACGAAATAAAATCTCATTCATATATTTCACATTTACAAGATTACATTAATACTTGTTAATTGAGTGTGCTTTTAATATAAAATTTAGAGAGTATCAATTTATGCAATCTTATGTCGATAATTAGGAAAGGATAAAGCTTAGCCAATGGCAACACTTTGTATTGTTTTCTTAACAATAAAAAAAATTAGAATATCTGTCTTAATTCCCAATATTGTCATACTGATCGACAGTAAAAGCTTGTTGACAGTATGGTGATATATGCATTTGAGCAAGCAAGAAGAGAAAAAGTTCAAACTGTGCATGAAGCATGCATGGTAAGACCACTGCTCGTTTAGATGGTGATTTGAAAGCAATGGACACTTTTCTCTCTTTAGGATGAGAATTTAGTGCCCCATGCAAAGCTGGCCATTGAAAGTTCAAACTGTACACTTTCGGGAAAACAATTCATAATATTCTGATGCCAACAATATATATATCTATATATATATATTATAATTTACTTATACACACACACACACTTATATATATATATATATACATGTATATATATATATATATAAGTGTGTGTGTGTGTATAAGTATATTTTAATATATATATATAGATATATATATTGTTGGCATCAGAATATTATGAATTGTTTTCCCGAAAGTGTACAGTTTGAACTTTCAATGGCCAGCTTTGCATGGGGCACTAAATTCTCATCCTAAAGAGAGAAAAGTGTCCATTGCTTTCAAATCACCATCTAAACGAGCAGTGGTCTTACCATGCATGCTTCATGCACAGTTTGAACTTTTTCTCTTCTTGCTTGCTCAAATGCATATATCACCATACTGTCAACAAGCTTTTACTGTCGATCTATGCCCACTTTATTTCTCACCTTCTGTCTCATCCTCAAAAGCATCAGAAGAAGTTGAGAAGAAAGAGAAGCAGTAAAGAAAGAAACTACAACAAGAAGATAGAGAAACCAAACCGAAAACTTTGCCTCTTCTTTGAGGAAAAGGGAAGACTTGAATGTATCTACACATATCAGAAGTTGGGAAAGTAAGAGAAACAACAGAGAAAAAAACTACAGCAAGAATATGGAGAAACTAAACTGAAAACATGAGGGAAAAGAGAAGATTTCTCAGAAGCATTTATGTATACACACATACCAGAAGTTGAAGAAGTCGGAGAAACAAGTAAAGAAAGAAAGTATAACAAAAACACAGAGAAGCCAAACTCAAAAACATTACTCCTTTTCAGAAATACAATATGTGTGTGTGTATATATATATATATATATATATCAGAAGAAGTTGAAAGGGAGGTAAGAGAAACAGTAAAGAAAGAAACTATAACGAGAATACAGACACCAAACTGAAAACATTATTACTTCTCTGGGGGAATCAGAAGAAGTTGAGGAGAAACAAAAGAGAAAGAATCTACAACAAGAAAACACTAAAACGCAGCTGAAAATATTGCTTCATAACAATATGATATGAAAGCAGAAACAGCCCATTCCACACTGTTGGTAGCTAATTCAAAGGACTAGCCACCCACTGAAGTGGTGCCCAAAAGGTTGGTGGTCAGTTGCCACTGCCATGAGTGGAGGATCATTGCCATTTCCCAAGCTGACGTACACTGTTCTCAGTCCACGCCACCATGCCATCAACCCCACCACAATCAAAAAGTTGCCGGACCACCTCACTTGCCACAGTTTTTGGTGCCCAAAGCACTCCCCTGCAACTACCAACCCTAAATACTACTGAAAGGTGAAATCACACAGCAGTAATATATATATATATGTTCATCATGATCAGGTGGTCCTGAAACGACAGACAGTGGTCCTCAGAGGGACAGCAATTAAACTTTATAGTTTGGTGTTGATCAATAATACTAGATCGATGGCCACATATTAGGGCAAAACATGGTTCAGTCAAGTAATGTACAACGGTACAGTAACATGAGGTCTAAGGAAATCATGGGACTTGGAACACTCACTATGCATCACCAATCGGGGCACATCTTCTTCCATGCTAAAGCCACAACACGGACAACCAAACATAGCTAAAGAAAGAAAAAGGCATGAATCCATCTTATCACGCAAAAGAGAGACTCCAAGCGCAATTCAGCGAGGCCACAACTCGGCCTTCTTCACCTTTGATATGCTCTCCAGGACCCCCACCGGGGACACATGTCCCATCACTATTACCCTCTTGGATTCCAGATCTATGCTGAAGGATGTCACACCTGTCAGATTTAGTTGTCAGAAAAAGTTCAGTAGATGGGAATATTAACGCAGAACAATAGACAAAAGCCTTTTTCCTTCTGAGTGCACATATATGTACATACATACATACCTTCCATTTTAGAGATGTGCTTCCTTACTTTTCCTGCACAACCTTGGCAGTGGATCGAAACTCTCATGACCACCACCTGTCAAATAGAAACCAAGGATCGGAAGAGAAAACAAAAGAAGAATATTTGTAGTGGATCAAGACAAAACAATAGTTTGGTGTTTATGGATGAATGTAACTGTGAAAATTATCCATAGAGAAGGGGGACACACAAGTGGTCCACTACTGCCTGTGTCTCCTCCACAAGAAAGAATATAGTATCATTATATCAGTGTTGGTATTTGTACTCTCTGTAGCTCATACTGATCCTCCTATTCTAAATCTAACTTTTTTTTCTCTTCCCTTAGATTGCATCTGAGTTTGAAGAAGAACATAGAATAAGCTGCTTACATGGCACGGAAGATAGAAGGCTAACGAGCAGGAAGGTTTTACCTGGAAGACATGGTCATTGGAAGGAGGCCGGGAGGGGACAGTACCGGTGGCAGTGGTGGTCTTAGCAGGCCTTGGTTCTCTTTGCTTCTTTGTGACCATTGGAAGGGTGACTGCGCGGCTTCGTTCGCCGGAGTTGAATCTCCGGGAGTCGACGAGGCGCGAGTACTTCAAGTCGACGAGCCTCGAGTGCTCCGCCAGCGTCCTGTCCGGCCGCCGTGGCATGATCATCGACCGTGGATCCCCGGGAATGCAAACTGCATCAACATGCGACCGGCATAGGAAGCCATTGGCCTTCATTTGTGTGGGTGTGTGTGTGTGCGCGCGCGCTGTAGAGAGCGAGACAACAAGGGTCTACAAAGGGGAAGAGAATGAGGCAAGAGTGGTACTTAAAGAGAGAAAAGTTATGGTGTTCCTGCTGCACTTTTAAGTTTGGCAGACCGAGCTTACTAAAGAGAGAGAGAGAGAGAGAGAGAGGAGAGAGATCTTTATGATCTCTGTGGTTTTACCTCTTACAAGATTGCAGTGTTTCTTTGGTAACTCAATAAGATGAGCTACATATAATACTGTCTCTCTCTCTCTCTTACATAGTTCTCTGGAGAGCAGTGTAAAGGAGACATGCTTTTCTTAATGACCAAACCAACAAGAACGGCAGCAGGAAACAGTGGCATCACGTAAACCCACTTATGAGACATGGGTTAAACACCAGTTCACCATGAACTGTAGCAGTGACTCCTCAAACCTGGACCATCTGATCAGAATCAGATGGATGGGGTTTTGCATAAGGGGGGTGGAATCATGACATCAAAAGTGAGTTGTTAGGATAAAACAGCGGTCAAAACCATATGGTAAAGGAGGGAGAAAGAAATGGAAGCACAAACAGAGATGGTAATGATTCAGTTAAAGTTCAGTACAGTTAATGCTGTAAACAGAGGGAAAGATTCGGCAACTGAAGACTGCACAGTTCTGAGTCTTCTGACACATAACTGTACCATGT
Source organism: Musa itinerans (assembly GCA_001649415.1). Taxonomy (NCBI): domain Eukaryota; kingdom Viridiplantae; phylum Streptophyta; class Magnoliopsida; order Zingiberales; family Musaceae; genus Musa; species Musa itinerans. Next base: position 27,342 of record LVTN01000885.1, on the reverse strand, counting down.
TTCTTTCTTTATCCCTTCCACTGCACACTCTTAAGCATATAGATCGTAAGTAAGTGACCAATGATCATTATTTGCATATAAAAAGAATAATCACGTCTCTCCATTTACGCACTCTCAAACACCATCACCATGTTCTCATTCACGAGAAGAGTGTTTCTAGCTGCGCTTGTAACATTTTCAGTCATGTTTCTGATGGTCGTTTTGCACGGCATGCATGAGCATAACAATGGTGTTTCAGAAGACTTTGCTAGTTTTTCTTGATATTTAAAAGGCAGAATACAACTAAGAAGGATCAACCGATTGCAATATCATTTGCAAGAACCAATACGAGAAATCTTGGCTAGTCTATTACTTGCATAGGAAGCTAGTTTTAAGGATATTGTCGTCATAGTAATCTCCTCCAACATGATAAGGTTTGCGAATCTGCTTCTTTTTTGTTCCCTCGTTTATCAGGAGAGTGGTGCAATTTGGTTGTCCCCCTCATCTGAATATGGACAATCTACTAACAAACAAAGGAGAGAGAGAGAGAGAGAGAGAGAGAGAGAGAGTAGCTGTTGGAGTTCATCTACTGGTAATGGAGGGATTAGGAGACAACTACTGGCTTTACCATATGAAATTTTATGATTATCAAAATATTTATCATAACTGCATATTATTATGCCTGTAAAACAAATTATTTTTTCTTATGTATCCTCTAATTTCAAGTTATTTTTTCAACTAACCTTCTATAGTTAATCATGTATATAAATTATAATATCTCAAATAATTTTATATCAAAAATTAATGATACTAAGATTGGCTTATAAGGATTTGATGAGTATATTATATAGAAAATGATTATTCATGGATTAAATTAGAGGATTGGGCTAGGTAAACTCTACGACACTAACACATTTTTCAAAGTGATTATGATCTTAAAAATATTAGAAATATTTTAAGCATATCACTATCTTTCTAACTCAAACTAACTAATGTTAGTCGTAAGTATTTTAATTCTTTTTATGAATATAAATTGCTGAGGATGTTAATATTTATAATGTAAAAGCCTTATAATATTTGAACTGAGATGAGCTTCGTTACAGAGACGCAGATCGGGACAGGAATTGACGCCACTTCCAGGATGAGGTGCGTCTCCTCGGAGAACTCTTGTCGTTATATACGGCAAGGTGGTCCTGCGCTATGATGACTCCACGCGGCGCGTCAAAGTTCGCTCTCCAGTCGTCAACCGACGGTAGCAGCGACGTGGGCGGACGCAACCGCGCGGGACCCACGAAACACGATGGGACCCACAGAGTCTCGCTTTCATGGTAGTAAAATGATGTAGCTTGGATTAATATTTGGAGTGCTTATTAATGACGATGTGTCATACCAGTAGAGTCCATTTGCTTGATCATATGGGATGAGAGCCAGGAAATGGATGCACGGGGGGGAAATGCAGGATCAGCTCACCCACCCCAAAGCCACTCGGCAGACAACTGGTGGTCTTCCCGCCTCCCAACCCAGTCCTGGAGTTGATGCTTTGGTCTCCACCCTCACCTCATGCACCCAACAACACTCTTCTCCCATGTTAGATTAATTCAAGCTCTTGGAGTTAATAATTATCTAATTCAAAAATTTTTTATCATGGTAGCAGAGCAGGTTATGAATTGCTTGGAGTCAACAGAGCTTGTTTTAGTTCATCTACAGCTGCAAACAATCAAGCAAATGGGAATGCTATATGCAAGATTATGAATGATTAAAACATGAGGAAAATCCCGCATGATAACAATAAGCTGACTATAATCTAGCAGCTTGAATTGACAGACATTATTATTGGGGCTAGTCAGTACTCGCTTGTAATATTTGAGCACATCTCTTACAAAGAAAGTGGGAAAAAACTCAAAGATTAGAGATACATTTTTCTCCATCTTTTGTCATTGAAATGTGTCGGAACACAAAACAAAGAACAATATACTGCACACAAAATAACCTTTTTCTAGTGAAGCAAACTCAATAAGAATAATTCCTATGCAGACCCTATCTGACGGATACAATACCACAAGAAAGCATGATCAAGTGCAGAAAGAGGAGCAGTTTTAATTCTTTGACATCGATTTACAAGGACGACATACCTCGAATGAGGATGTTATTTGTTTGACCATTGGAATTCTATTTCCAAGTGCCGAGGAGGGCCGCTTTTGCTTTCGGGAAGTAGAATATACTCTCCGGCAGCTGATCCTAGCACAACCACCTGATCAACTTGGATCGTCACCTTTCCAAACGATTTCTGCAGTCAAATCAAATAATCGGGTCAAGTTTGAAAGGACCGAAAAGTCCAGTATTCTAAATCGTTATCGACTGCTTGTTAGAAACCACAAGCTGCAGTGTTTCTATCTTGCGTTTGTTGGAGAACTACCTTTCCGAATTTACTCTTGTTCTTGCAAGATATGTGGAGCTTTTGGCCTTTCGGAGGACTATCAAATGCCCACGTGAAACTTTCATCCCATTCAGGTGTAGGACCAGTTGACACAATCTGGGGAACCACAAGTACTATTAGGAGAAAAGAGTAGCAAAGTTATAAAACTAAGATGTTCTGGTTCACAAATATGCCAAGGCAACCACAAATAGACAATGGATTTTTATTGCTTCCTCGGATGACAAGTTCAGCTTCTTAATATTGAAAAATAATGAGTATTCCTGAAAATTATCTTCAGGCAATTAGAGATATCCATCTAAATCATATATTGTGACTATCTTTCCTTACCAAAAGCTTAAACTACTTCAATAATTATTTCTTCAAGGATTAATGCACAAATGTAAGTGAAGATCACTGTTTTACCTTGGTGTGTATAGGTGGGTTACTGCCAAGCCTAAGTTTGCAGTAGACACTTGGGTTTCCCACTGATTGTCTCAAATTGTTTCCACGTTTTATTATAACAGTTAGTGTCCCCGGTAAACTCTGCAGCAGAAGTTCAGCTTTCTCCTGAAACCGGGGTGGGCCACATTGGATCAAGTATTGCAATAAAGGAATAGCCTCCGAAGCAGCAACAGTCTGAGCTTTGAAAACTTCAGCCGGGCACACAGACCATGCCTGCCTGAGAAGGAACAGTGAATCTAATGCTGCTTCCTGAGATACCTCTGATCCGGTTTTGAGGCACTTTACCAGAAGGGGAATACTCAATGTAACAGGTTCAGTGGCTCTCAAGCGAGGAAAGTTACTTAGTAGTGCGTTTAGTGCTTTTAAATACTCCTCATTCACACTTCCAGAGGCCAATAAATCTTTTTCGATTGCAGCTGCACATTTACCAAACCATCTAAGAGATTCGAAAAAAGAAATACAATGTTTTAAGAGCTCAAATATGTGAGAAGAAAACAAGAATAGAATTAGCACAGGTAATAACTACACTAATAGATATATACGAATGATATTAGCCATGATTATCTATTACAGATGGCGCTTCTTAATATGTGATGGACAGAGATCTCCCAAATTTCATCTCAGAAAGACAAATGAAAGCTATCAAATATAAGCCAGGTTTACTTGGAATCTTGTGTCCGCCCTCATGAGTTATGTTGAAGAGCGAGATGAGTTTTGGTTATGGATATTTAACCAGTAAAATCTATTACAACAAAATGAGAAACAATTGTTTAGATTTTTGAGGATTGTAGCAGAGTCATCTTACAATATTTTGTACCATTGCAAAGGTGTCATTTACAACATAGTATAAGTTTGTCTCCTGTGTATCCTCACATGTCATCCTGGTCTCCTTGCTGAATCAGGCACTATAAGTTGCCCATGTATATGAAAAACTGATAGATAAGTGTACAATTGAAGTTCCTGTTTAGTGGTTATTCAGATAGGTGTAAAGCTGACAACAGAAGGTGCCTGACAACTAGTTGTACTTCTTAGATTATTTTATAACAGAATATTCTGAAAATTATTGAATCAAATATTTTATATCTGGCGAATACCAATGAACAAGCAAGATCCAGCATATTCTTAAAATTAGTTGAGTATAGATGCAAACTTAATATAGCAGCAAATTCCATGAGAATAACTCGAGGATTTAGTAGAAAATGATAGTAGAACAAGATACTGAATGAACTATGTACCATGCTGAATAAAATCACAGATCTACCAGGGCACAATTTGGCAGCTATATGCTTCATGAAATAAACTAAACAGCTAAGTTAGACATTACTGAACCTTCCCATTTTTTCATGAGATTTAAGCTTCCAAAAAATGATAAGGAGTTTAAGACAATACCAGTAATTGTTGTTACAGTCTCACTGGAAGCATATTCTTGGATAGTTTGAGTAGAAAACAGAAGTTTAACAAACATCGCTGCCTGAGCTGAAGTATCTGGATTGCTGGAATTGATCAGCTCAAGCACAACTTGGACACCACCAGCTTCTGCAACAGCTCTCTTATTAGACCGGCTGTAAGTTACTAGGTTTTGCAGGGCACATAAGGCTACAACTTTCATTTCTTCAGTTGGTTGATCTTCAAGGAGATTTATCAGGGCCCGGCATGCTGAAACAGCATCTGTAGTTCGAGCAAGACCTTCATTCTGGAATAGATCACCTAACGCAAGAGCTGCAAGCAACTTCCCCTGCTGAGACTGTGTTTGAGGATCTAGAAGGTACATTGATAATGGTAATATGGCAGATTTAGCAGCTTTTGTGTCTCTAATCTTCACATTGTTCAATAATGATTCCAATAATCTGGCTGCAGCTTCCTCACACTGATGACTCCTGACAAGTTCTAGCAGAGCCTCCACCGCGCCACTTTCAGCCATTGCTTCTGCGCTAGTTGAATCATCACTTTCCAAGACAAGGAGGGCATTCAGTGCACCAATAACTGTAGTTTCTGTTCCAGAGTGAAGCAGTTGCACTAGAACAGCCACAGGCACCTCCAGAAAATATTCAGAGCTATACTGCAAGATAATGGACAGAATGGAAGCAGCAGATTCCCATATAGCATGAGGCAAGGGAGTGTCAGATTGCAGTATGACCTTAGATATTTCATGGACACCACCTTGTTTTGCAATTGTGTTTGACCAGATCATGACAATTTTAACGAGAGCTTTTATTGCTTTCTGCTGTAAGATGCATATACCCGATCCAAGAAGTTCAATGAGAGGAATAATTGCTTGCTCTGTGACTGGATCCTTCTGCAGGTGTTCCTCCAAAAGAAGAATTGATAGAAGTTCTGCAGCTAACTGTTTTACCGCTTGACTTGGTGAATCCAGTAGTGCAATGACTGGTTCAATAACCTGTTGAGGTGTCAGGTTATAATTAGCTCGACACTGGGATTGCTCCAAAATATTAACAAGAACCTTTAATGTACTATGCTGGCCATCAGCACCAAATTCAGGTCTTGTAAGTAAAAGAAAAAGTGGATCCACAACTTTGGCTGCTGATGGACCCTTAACTATGCTAGCATTGTTAGTCAATATTCGAAGAAGTTCTGAAAATGCAACACAAAGAAAATCTGGAGCTTTGTGAAGAATATCAAGTATTCTTTCTATTACTCCGCACTTTACCAATTCCAACTTACAATCTGGCCTGTTTTTGCCTAATTTTACCAATGCACTAGCAACCGCCTCATGAAGGCTATAATTTTTACCAGATAGCAGATCAACCAGTGGGACAACAGCTCCATGTGCAGCAATTACTTCCGCCAACTGATCTTCATCTAAAAGCTTATCCAATGCTCGAACTGCTGAGTGTTGAGCAGAACTAAACTCACCTACTAGTAGAGAGACCATAGGATCCACACAACGTGCAGCAACTGTAGTAGATCGGATTCTTGTATTTCCAAAAAGAACAGCACATAACTCAGCAGCATCTCCCTTCAGTTCTAGTGAACTATTTGTAGAAAGAATCCGGAGGAGAACATCCACAGCGCTCAGTTCTACATCCACAATGTTAAAGGCCCTTGATGGGTTATCATGAAGCAACCTAACAAGTGCAGCGATAGCAGCATGTTGCTCCCTTGCAGAGCCAGTACTCAAAATCTCTACAAGAGGTTGAATAGCTTGCCGAGCTGACTCTCCATGCCTGATATGATCTGATGAAAACAAACTCTCAAGTGCTTTAGCTGCACTATACCTGGAATTTCTTCCTCCCAAACGTAAGACTGCAATAAGTTGATTAACAGAACTATGTGCTGATTCATGATGCCTTACTTCAGCAGTGCTGAACAGAATGCCCAGTAGATCTGTTGCGGCTTCTTCTGTTGTATCTTGTGGGCCAAGCGACAGGTACTTATTAAGTGCCTCCAGGGCCCCAGAATCAACCATTACCTGCTTGTTTGATGGGCAATCTACTGCTAGCTGTGCTAAGAGGCCTAATGCAAGAAAAGGTGCACCTGGTCGATCTGGAATTGGCTTGAGTAGATCAACAAGTGCAGGTATTGCTTTCCGTGAAGTTGTGCCAATCCTAATTTCATCAACTCTGAACAACCTCTCCAGTGCAACTTGTTGTGGATTTGGCACCAAAGAGAACTCCCCAGCCAATTCTAGAAGATCAGCTATATTATTGTCAGCACAACCAAGCAAAGATATAAGCCCACTAGCTGCCCCAGAATTAGCAACAGAAAGCAAAGTTCCTCTGCTACCACCAGAAACCAGACTTGCCAAAGCCTGTGCAGCAAAGTATCTGTTCACAGACTGCTCTGATCTCAACAAACTTGCAAGCACTGGAATAGAGCACATTGTTGCATTTGAACGTATAATATCCCTGTCTTGAAATAGCAATGCTAGGAGTAAAGCAGAAACCCACATACTGTTATCTTCTCTAGAATCGCCCTGCAAGTTTCATGGTCCAAAATGCAAATAAGCTATGAAGTGACTAGGGCTATAGATTTTATGGACAAACATAATGAATTTTGAAAAGCCATCATAAGCATAAAAAAATTCAGCTAACAGATATAGAAAAATATTTAAAGTTGCTTTACTATGGAATGCAACGGCAGAACAAGTTGTTGACTTACCTGTATAGACAGGAGTCCATGACAAGAGATCTTGTCAGTGAGGATCTCAACTGCCCCAGCCTCCATTATAGTTGCTTTGGTATGATTATCATGAAAAGCAAGTTTAGAAAGTAGCCATAGGACAATCATGTTACCAGAGATCAAAGCTGTGCTGAGTTCCACTTCACCAGTAATGGGATGCCTTTTGGGATGCCTGTTGATTATAATACCAGTTGGCCATTCATCATTTCTGTGGTCAAATGAAGAACTTGTGGAGTGTAGCATCTTCACAAGGGAATGAATAAGTCGCATGCATATTTCATGCAAGGCATCTACCAGCTTCTGGCTCTGGGCTTCTGCAGCACAAATAAGGAGAGCACTTCCTCCGACTTTAATTTTGAAACTGTTGGACTCAACTACTCGTCTTGCAATGGATGGCATACACACAGAGACACCAGATACTAGAACACCGAGTATAGAGTGTTGATCATAACAGAGTCTTGACAGTACTTCTATAGATTTATCTTGCAACAAGGATGTTCCTTCAGCTATACAAGAAACTAAAGGGGCTATCTTGTGGGGATTTTCAGCAAGGATTGACCATGGAGGATTTACAAGGTCGATTGAATTTTTGGACCTCGATAACATCACAAGTGCATCAAGAACTTCTGAAGTAGCTGCGTCTTGAATACTTGCAGATTCTAGAGTGTCAATGAGTGTGAGAAATGTCCCAGCACGGTTTACAATATCAGCCAATGCCTGATCAACAAAGTGACACTGAAGAAAATGAGAGATTGCTGCTGCAGCACAAGTTTTCCCTTCCATAGTGCCATCTTGCATAACACGTGTAATAGGGAGAATAATCTCCTCAGGAGATGCTTGTGTGGAAATTTCATAATCCAGAAGAAGATTAGCTAAAGCATGCGTTGCCTGCTCAGCCACTTCAAGAATTGGGGAACTGGCAAGCATAACTAATGGAGCCAAAGCATCTCTAGCAACTGCAGCAACCTCCTTGTTCTGCATAATGGAAAGAAAAATAGCAGCAAGGCAGCGCGAAGCCTCTGTCAGAAATTTTTCAGACTCAACATTAAGTAGATTCATGATAGACACAAGAGTCTTCAAAGCAACATGAGTTTCTCTTAAGTCTTTGCGGCAGTGAAAGAGTGCTGCAAGAGCTGATGCTGATTTAGCTTGAGTCTCTTCTCTTGCAGAGTTAAGGATTTTTATCATGGTCTCAATGGCATCATTTGCAGCACTTCCTTCACGCAAGATGTCATTCAGGGGTGCCACTGAGAGCAAACTTCTTAGTGCATCCAATATATGAACTTTAGACTCAGGCTCACTGCTAGTTAGCAGAGCTGACAGCTGGCTGATAGTTCCAGTGTCCGACTTTTGGATTAAATAGTTTATAGTTCTTGATGCAATTTCCTTCCCATTATCACTTCCATTCTTTAGCAGCCACAGTAAAGCAGGTACTGCATCAGCGCTTTCAACACATGCTCTTATATCTTCACTGTGGTTACAGAGGTTGCCAAGGATCATTGCAGAATCTTCTTTTGCTTTGGAAGATCCTGTTTCCAAGATTTGAACAAGAGGTGGTATGCCTCCAGCAGCGGTTATGGCCCATTTGCTTTCATCATTCTCATTGGACAGAAGGCAAAGCAAAGCAACTGCATATTCCTGCTGTTGCTCTGAAGAGAGACCAAGAAGAGATATCAACAACTGAACACCATCACGACCTCGCAATGCATGCCATAGACTGCATTCTTTGTTGCACAGTATAACCAGAGATTTAACAAGCTCCTCTTGCGCCTCGTTCATTGTTATAGTTATTAAACAAACAAGCAAGCGCTTTGCATCAGGATTGTCAAGCGTCCTTGAGAGTATGTTGTTCCCATACAAGCTGGCTAAGGCTTCAATAGTACGCTCCTGCACAAGAAACGTCATCTTTGGTTTGAATTGCTTTACTAGTATCTTCTCAATAACCAAAGGATCTGATGGCCTGACAGAGTCAGCATTTATATCATATATCATTAAGGCTGAAGCTAAAGCACCCAATGTGTCAGCAACCTGTGAAGGTGAAGAACATGATTCAAGGCTCTCACCAAGGCTAGAAATAACAAACGACAACCCACCAGATATATTTGCCAATGCACACATTGCATTTTCCTGCAATGCTTGAGCAGATTCCCCTTGCATAAATTCTTTTGATGGAGCTATAGTTGCATTGATTAAAGCAGGGATCCCACCTAAAGTAGCAATCTCACGTCTGGCTTCCTTACACTGTGCAGAAAGAGCTTTAAGTGTGCCTGCAGCCTCAGCTCTGACAGAGGCTTCATTTCCAGGCCCAAGCAATTTGAGGAGTTGTTTGGTGGCTTCTGCAGCTAAGACTCGAGAACAAATTGATGCATCTTCCATCATTACACATCCAAGAAGACAGCAAGCATTTGCCAAGGTACTTATTTGCCCAGAAACAATCAGCTTTATGAGTATATCTACCCCACCATATTCTATAGTTGCTGACCAAAATCCCTCTGCATTCTTGGATAAGTTTTTTAATGCAGCAATAAGCAACCCATCAACCATGCTTCCATTTCTAGGACTGTTCCTCAGTTGGTCCCATAAGGCAGGAACAACTCCTTCAGTTGAGAAAATCTTTGATCCAACATGGTCCCTAGCCCCACCTTGTGAAACAGCATAAATAGATTTGGCAGCTGCAGTTTGGCCCTCGGCTGAGCTAGACTTAAGGAGAGAAAGCAAAGGAGGAATGCATCCACCAAGTAGTACTTTTACTCTTACTTCTTCCTCCTTGCAAAGAGATCCTAATACAGAGGCAGATAGCATTTTGACTCCCAGTGATCCTGATCTGAGAAGAGCAACAAGTACTGGAACTGCTTGTGTATGAGAGCCAACAGCCCCAAAAGCACTATCACGAGTTACGACAAGATCTAGTAACTCTTTCAAAGAGTTCTCTTTTTCTTGATCTGTTGAAGAAACCTGACGCAAATGTTCAATGCACTGGGCAACACTTGAAATTGTTCCATCTGGATCTCCCACACTGCCACGATCTCTGGAAGCAGATAATGAGCTTAAAGTAAGTTAAAATTGATACAACTACAAAATTAAGATGACAATTCTAAGCTATGTCAGACATGGTAAGATCAAGCTTTTTAATACATCTAATTCAATGCTCACTAAGAGAGAATCAAACTCTGGGGTAGTCTGTCAGGGGGTGCAAAATGACAAGCCCAACAACATCAACATTCTGAAACCCAGGCAGATGGCAGATGAGATTGTAAAAGATTATATACACCTAGGACAACTGTATGTTGATTTTAGTCATGGGCAATTGGATGTTTAACTATATTTCTTTCTCTCTTAACAGTTTATTTCTAGACAACCTGAACTTAGTGCTCGATGGACATAATACAACTGTCCCAATTTTGTGCCTGACCCAAGTTTTGGCACGTAGTTATGGCAGAGCTGTTCATGGTTTGGTCCATTCGTGTCATCTGTAATTCTGTTATACTGCCATTACCATCTGTTATACTTGCATCATGCATCTATCTTGCCAACATGGCTAGCACAAGCACCTTGGCTCGCACAATGTCAGAAAGCATTAGCACTCCAAAAGGTGGACTTGTTCATGCTAATGTCACTAGAGATGTCTAGAAGGACTAACTGTAGTAACTGATTATATATATATGTATATATATATAAATATAAATATATATATGTATATATATATATGTATATATATATATGTGTATATGTATATATATGTATATGTATATATACATGTATATGTATATATATATACATATACATATATATACATACACACAAGCAAGGGGTTCTTGTTTAGCTTTGCAGTATTAATTCATCTGCCAATTAAGATCATTGTGTTCTAGAAAAATAAGCTTAAAAGCAAGAAAGAATATATATATATATATATATATATACATGTTTTTATTAATAATCGTATTGTTCTTACAAAGTTTTACTTTCACATGTACTGTAAAGTGTAAAATCTGTCCAATTTAAGCTTCCATATTAGCAGCATAGTATGAATAAGGCACTGATGGCAGGGCAGCAGTTGCAAGCAACAACTTCAGTTTCAAGTTGTCAACAAAGAGAAAAAGGATATTTCAGACTTCTAGAATAATGGAACTTATAGTCTACCATGCTATGTAATTTTTACTTGTCACTAGCTTAGTAACTACTTTTTTTCTTTTTCATTTTATGCTCCATATATTCCAAAGTAAAGAAGGAAAGGTGTACATGCTAATATGTCCTATGTGATGTATTGAGATATGCTAACCAATCATACTGCCATAACCCATTATGCAGATTGTAAACAGTGATCTTACTCACAAGTACACAGTAAAAGACAAAAATGTTCTTTTTAAAGTACAACAGATGCAGGATCATTAAGGAGAATTTGGCAATTTGTAGTTGCAATGTTTATACATCCATGGTATTAGAAAAGAACATTTTCTTATAGTTAACCAAGATGTCTCCTTTTGACCAAGGTGAAATGTACCCAGATACTCCCAAAATTTTCAAGATATTAAGGAGGAATTAACACCCCAAGCTTCTTTTGAATAATCAAGTGGATCAAGTAACAAAAGTTCAGGCAAATGACACAACAATTCTTAAAAAAATTATATATTTTACATATTAAAATGTTAATAAACGTCATAAATGTGTCATGGTCACACAGGTCAGCTCTTCTTCCTATTTGCTTGAAATAAACAAGATTTCACATTGTTCAACCATTTAAAATTGCTAATATTTTCAAAATATGTACATGCAAATGAATTTCCAGTTAGCTCAGATGCAAAAATTCAAAAAAAAAAAAAAAAGAACTGTGTTTTTTGGAGAACTTTTAAATTAGTTGACCATTCAACAAAAGCATACGGATTCTCTACCTTATATGTACCATGAATGCTGACAGTCATTAAACATGTTACAGTTTTGCCAAGATAAACACAGTGTCTCTATCATTTATACATTGCATATGAATTTTCGGAAGAAAGATTGCAAGTTTAATGTTTTTATCAAATTATGACTAGTTTACAGATCTGAGCCATTACACATGCAAGGATTTGATGCACCTTGTACCACTACTGACATTAGGCAATGAGTATTTAAGAAGCAAAAAATCAAGATATTTCACTCACCTCAAGCCCATCTTTGTGACTGAATATGGAGTTGGTGGCTCCGATTCTTGAATCTTAGAATCCAACTTTTTCTCCTGTGACAATATAATTATAAACAATGCAAATCAGATGCTGAATCAAATGAGACAAAACATCCATTTAAATAAACTTCTTAGGTCCACATGGACATCAGTAGTTCATAAAGAGATAGATAGCTCATGTATTATTTAGATGCAGAAATGATCTATTTTATGAATGAATCACTAATTGGTGCTCCACATAATAATAATTTTAAATGTGTTGGAAAAAGAGTTAAATTTTGCTGGCATAACTTCAGTAAAATCAGTTAATCCTCATTCCTCAGTCCCTCACAATATCTGATCATCAATCAATGAGATTTTGGCAGTCTTCACGATGCCCAATCATGCCATTGCATGCCACAATAAAGAAGAAGCTTAATGGATGTAAACAATATTGAATCCATGGTTTGCTGAATGAGGCAAATTCAGAGAATATTGACACAGATTTAGTTTTGAAGTATTGTAACAGCAACTAACAAATGAATTTTAGTATGGTATTTCATGCACAGTATTGTGGGATATTGCGGCTTGCGCTGTGATTCCATGTGAGATGTACATCAATCATACTCAGCAAGTGTAGCATTAGGAAATTCTGATGATTGATCTGTCTTTTTATTTTTAAAATTTCAATATTCATCAAATATGATGTAATAAAAAGATGGTCATGAAGATGGTCAGCCAACAAGCCATTTCAATTTGAGGGCAATGACAAGCTCTTACTATGATACTACACATCAACAATTGCATCCTCACTGGAACTCTCACAGAAGGTTTAGTGAATTATCATTTTTCAAATCCTTGCAAGTGGATGTAAATTAAATTAAACTGGAATATTAGTTAAATATACAAAGTGAATAGTATATCTAAGGTTTTCGGATTAGAAAGGCAATTGTTCTTGCATTATTTGGAACTAGGCATTTGGTGATTGTATTCACATTTACCTTTTCTCAACACTGAGATTGAAGTGCATCTCCAATAAGCACTCTCATAATCTTCCTTTTTAAGATCAAATCCTCTTGGGGTATCAGTTTTCAGACATAGTCTATTGTATTTCTAACAAATCAAGAGGACACAACAAGCAAACAAGTTAAGAACTTCACACTACATAGAATTTGTGGCACCTAATGTCATATAAAGGAAAAGTTTGAAGCCTAATATTGTGGCATTTCTATGCAAGGATTTTAATTTCGAATAATACCACTCGTATCGGGCAGTACATACCGGTCCGCCAGCAGACCGATGCACGGACCGCCCGCTATTGGCTAGTACCGTCGATTAAGACTGCTTCCTCCCCGTTACTACCCTAAATTGGTCGGTGACAGTCGATTTCAACCGTCATCGCCCGCTACCGAGTGGTACTAGCCAAGGGAGAGCTAAGGGAGAAGAAAGAAGAGGGAGAAGAGAAGGGAGAACCTGGAGATCCGACGTCGCTCACCCTCAATGATCCTGATCCGTTGCCGCCCTCCCTCGTCGAATGCCACAGATGAGATGTTGCCTCCTCATCATCTGAGGCGACGAGGCCTCGGCGTCGTCGGCGACTTCTCCTCATTATGTGGGGAAAAGAAGCCTCGGCGATGTCGCGAGGAGAAGAAATGTTGCCTTGTCGAGGCGACATTTCTTCTCCCCATGCGGGCAGAAGAAACAAGGCGGTGACGTCACCTCGTCACCCTTTTTTGCGCAGCGGGCAGAAAAAGGAGGCGAAGTCGCCTTTTTTTTTAAACTTATATATATATATATATATCTTGAGCGGTACACCCTAGTGTACAGCTCGGTACTCTTTACCATACCATATTGAGCTACGCTTGAAACTCCGATACGGTACGAAATTACGATCCTTGTTTCTATGTAAAATCCCTCTAACCTGCAAAGATGCTAATTTAACATTCAATTGCCAGAAAATGTTCAAAGCAAATAAAGAGGATCAATATAAAAGGAGGAGCTAACATGGAACAAAATGTTAAAATACACTCTAGCTACCAACAAGTCTCATTCTCAAAAAAAAAAAAAAAACCTTGAAGAAGAAAATTATTATCTTGTCAAGCCTATTTTCAGTTGATGCCAGCCACATTTAGAAAGTATATACAGATCAATCTATCGCCAATCACAAAAAAAATACTAAGAAACAAAAGTTAGCATCACGTTTGTATATACTTGATAAGAATTAGGAATTCTTTTCTGCGAGCAGCCCATTCACTTGGTACTGCAATTAGGGGTTGACATGGTTTTATCATCGTGCCCTCTACTTACAGTTTTATATTTCTTTTTCTGTTTTGGGGATAATGAGATAACTTGCCCAATATTAACCTAGAACCATATTAAAAAAAATAGTTTGTATTGAGCCATAATCATATCACCAAAGCATTATAATTCCCAACAAGACTGTTAAGAAAACAATGACTAGCAAAGATCAGCTGTAAAAGAATAGTAGCTTCAAGCATCCGCTTTTCTCTATGATATTACAGAGGAGGAGGATTTCTACAAATGGCACCAAGAAAAGGCAATCAATTTTATTTACAGAAACGGGAAGGAAACAGTCAAAAGACTAACTACCAGATCTGATGCTCCATAGCTGCCACCATTGCTGCTTGTGTACCTCCAAGCAAGTGTTGTCGCCATCTTTACTGCAACTGAGTGTTCTCTTTGCTAAGTAGATCTAGATGTCCACTTTGCAACAACCTATTCCAATATTTATTCAGGAGAAGCAGAACAACCAAAAAGAGATAATCAAGATCCACATTCATAAAAGTACAGTAACTAGCTATGCGACCAAATTAGGACGAATTCTATGCTGACGAATAGCAATCAGTAGTAAATCTAATCAATAAAGACTCGACAAAGAGACACATTATGATTCTTTAATGCGTAATAGGGAGGGACAAAGATCCTCATTTAAACCAAATCTGCATTCGCCTTTCTCAGATCTGAGGATTTCTCGCTGCTCCCAAAATGGTCTCGAACAAGAACACCAACCCATGCCAGAAATCTACAAATCCATCGAGCGCATTCGAATCACAAGCTCGTCAGCTAATTCCTACCACCTCCCAAAGAAACGACGGAAAAATTAATCCATCTCCGGAACCAAAGGTTCCAAGATCGCGATTTTCGATGAAATCGAGGGAGCAAATAATCACATCCATGTCCGATTCCTCAAACGGAACCAGATTGTCGCCTCTTCGACACAATTTCTTCAATGATCCAGAATTGAAACTCGCTGACGATAAACACACGTCACAAATTCCACGAAAAGAAAAGCCAAGACAAACCTTTACAGGGATTCTGCAGAAAAGAGGGCTTGATTTCCAGAATCGGAGCGTTGTTGTTCCTCCTCCACTTCCGATCGAGCGGAGAGGAAAAAGATCTCTGGATTGTTACTAATACTGTTATTCTTCTTCTTCTTCTAGTTTTGCTCGCTCTGAATCGAGTTTGAATCTATTTATACAGTGAGCTTTCTCTCTCTCCAGCGCTCGCCGACAGTTAAAACCAGCGAGGGGATGTGGAGCGGCGGCTCGTAGCGGAGCGGCGCCAGCCGACACCGTTGTCTTTTATTGAAGGATTTTTAGTAGCTAAATTATGCCCATTTTATTTTATTTTCCACTTACATTGACGTGGCAAAGAAAAAATAGACTATCTTCAAAATAATCTCTTTACTCTATCTTCTGAATGTAAATTAATAGCGCGATGAAATAGCTTTCAAATCACAAGATAAAACTTTAGTGTGAAATTGGATTCTTTCATCCCAGTACTCTTGAAAGGTGATAAATCACATTTTATCGTTGGGAGTATGTATTTGATTTTATCTTTTTAGAGTTTATAAATTTTAAAATATATTTTTGATAATAATTCGATAAATTTATGAGTTATTGGTTCCGTTAATTCTCGATCAATATGAGACTAAATATCAATTTACGAAGAAAGTTGGATATTTTAAACATTGATCCATTTAGTATTCCTCAGTAGCAGCTTCTTATAGGAAAAAAAAAACTGAAAGTAAAATGACATGATTGATTGATTAGGATGGACGACATGGAAATTGCTTAACAGTATACTAATCATGTTAGTAGATACTAAATAATATTATTTTTTTTCTGAAAGTATTCGATTAATTTGAGAGCTAATTTGGTAATCACATAAGAACATACTTTCTTTTCACTGTCAAACGCAAATGCTAATTTGTAGCCAGCTACGAAGGCCGAGCCGAAAACCCCTCTCTCTCTCTCTCTCTCTCTCTCTCTCTCTCTCCACTCATACATCAAGCAACAGCTGGCACAACAGCGGTAGGTAGTACAATACTCGGCACTAATCAGTGAGACTTTGATTCAATTAGCTGATAATGACGTCGGCCATCTCTCACCAATATGATGCGTTCTCCCGACCTCCCTGCGGTTGAGACACAGCTATATAAGAGTTCGTGGACTTGGGAGAACACAGTACACGCATCACCATTTGCACCACAGTCGGGGGTTTCTTTATGGCCTCCCACGGCAACCGTGATCGAGACCGGGCAACGGGCACGGACCTTGGCAAGCTGGGTGATTTGGACGTTACAGCAGGTCGATTGGAATAATAAACTATGTAAAGCTTCTTATAATATACATGTCGAAGTTGACGATATGCGTTGCTCATGACTCTGCGTTGGAGTAACCCAAGTTAGACGCAGTAAATATTCAATACCTGAAAACTATTATCATAACTATGTTATGTGGTCATCATGAGACGGCTAGGTATCTATTAGATAGGTAAGATTTTGCTTTTAAAGGTATTTATTCCTCAATATATATAGGATATTTTAATGATTAATATATTCTTTTTTAATACTAGTAAAAAGGAAAACGTGAAACTTTCGCCTAACATCATCGACCGTGACTGTTGGTAGCCCTCTAGTCACGAGGAAATCTCTTGAAGAAAATTCTTTCTTATAATATATATAAATAGCCATTTGTGTTTTGTAATTCAAATGTGTTTTGTAATTACATTTCATTCTATCATGGTATAAGAGCCATTGCCTTAGAGCAATACTTATCTCCTCATCGATGAGAAGCTGCATTCTTTGCTGCCAACGCTCCCCACAGACAATCTACCGCCGCTCCCATGACACCTGCAAAGTCCTCGAGCAACGACACCACCACTCTGGTTGGAGCTCCGAAGGCTTCTAACCAGCGTCCTCTGTTGCTCGAACGGCCAGCATTGCACTCCTTGTCGAGAGTCCAAGTGCGAGTGTCGCAGACGATGCTCTCTTCTTCTCGTCATCGTTTGATCCGTACAAGCGAGTGCCCCTCGTCTTCATTGGCGAAAAGTGTCAGGATTAAGAGCCGCACTAAGAGGGGGGGTGAATTAGTGCAGTGGAAAACTTTCACGATTTTAGAAAATTATTCATTTCATTTAAAATCGATTCCGATGAAAATGGTTTCAATTCAATCTATTTCGGAGAGAAGTTGAACTTGAAAGCTTTCATAAAAGTGCAAGAGAAGATTAAGTAGGTTTGCAGTAAAGTAAATTACACAAATGAAAAGCAAACTGGAATTTAGAGTGGTTCGGTCAAGGTGACCTACATCCACTTTCGGGTTCCTCCTCAGACGAGGTCACCGGCGTCTACTAAAGGCTTTCTTTCAATAGGTGAAGACTGAACACCTCTTTACAGCACTTTCTCCTTTTCCCGGGTTTAGGAGCCAACCCTTACAAGTCTCACTCCTCTTTCTTGGATGGTTACAAGGCTAAGAGATGAAGGAGGAGAACATTGACTTTCACAACACTTTTATGACTTAAGACTTCAAGATTAAGCCAATACTTTCGTGCCCTTTCATGCAGAAAAGGGTGGGGTTTTTTTTATAGGCCCCAATGGCTTCAAAATTGGAGCAAAAAAGTGTCACATCCCCGGAATCTAGGGTACTGGCGGTACCACGCCGTTACTGGGCGGTACTACCATCGCTGATCTGACATTGGGCGTGACACAAACATTTATTTTCAAAATATTCATCATTATTTTTAACTCATTTAATTTGTCAAATCAACAAAGTCACTTTCAAGAGATTCAAAATGAAATAAAGAGATTTATTGATCTTTCTAAATGCAAGTGATTTCCTTTCTCCCTTTTGTCATTGTAAATAAGAAAAAAGAATTTTTAATAGTATAATTTATTTCTTTCTTACATCAATGCTCTAAGCATCACATGAAAGTCATGACATGAAGGATGAAAGATCAACAAAGATCAATTCGCAAATGATTCATCTTGACAAATCTCCTTTAAATAACAAAAAAAAATCTTAGGAGATTAAATAGTCAATGATCTTCAAAGGTAATCTCATGTTATAAATTC
>LVTN01000884.1:54067-125926 GCA_001649415.1 Musa itinerans | reverse complement strand
GAGTTAAGATAAAGATCACGTTGAGAGTACGTGAGTTCGTCAGAAATTCTACGGGAACCATCCAAAAAGTCTAGGAGCTTGCCATAGATGCTCGTCGGAACTCGCCAAAAAGATCGTCGCGAAGTCCAGAAGCTCGCCGGGAGTCCGCCGGAGCATCACCGAGAATTCATCGGATGTTCGTCGGAAGTTCGCTGGAAGCTCGCCGGAAGAGCGATTAACGCACCGGAATACAGAATTGTATTAATCATGTCGTAATTATCGTTGTTAGAGTATAGATTAGTTAGGATTGGGAGGTAATCCCACTAACTTAATTAGGGGTCAACTGGGCCCTTAACAGACCCAAATTGGGCCGAATGGATCAGCCCATTCGGCCCCTGAAATCCTAGCCGGCAGTGGCATCGCTTGGGAGACTCAGTCTCCCAAGAATTCTGGGCGGTGGTACCGCCCCTGTCAGGTGGTGGTACCGCCAGAGCTCGGTCTCCGAGCTCTGTCAGGCAGTCGTACCGCCCAGACTGAGCGATGGTACCGCCAGAGCTTAGTCTCCGAGCTCTATCAAGAGGTAGTACCGCCCAGTAATGGCGGTGGTACCGCCAAGATCCCGAAAATCTGGGAGTGGACACTTTTAGGCTCCATTTTTGAACTCATTAGGGTCTACAAAAACCCCACCCTTTCCTGCATGAAAGGGCACCGAAACCTTGATATAATCTTGAGTCATTGAGGCCTTAAAGTGTTGTAAAAGCTAGAGTTCTTCTCTTTTCTTTCTAAGTCTTGAGATCATTTAAGAGATGAGTGAAAAATTGTAAGGGTCGTCTCCTAAGCCCAGCAAAAGAAGAAAAGCTGTAAAATGGTGGTTGGCCTTCGCCTATTGAAGGAATGCCTCTAGTGGACGCCGGTGACCTCATCGAAGGAGGAAGCTAATAATGGATGTAGGTCACGTTGACCGAACCACTCTAAAATCTCGATATGCATTTACTTTAAGTATCTTTCCTTTATAGCAAACTGCCTCTCCTCCTTACTCTGCTTTAATCACGTTTACATACGCTTTGACGTAAACATCTTCCGAGATCGATTTTACTTGTACGAAGGCTTTACGAAACCGACGTTTTTCACTTGTGTGATTTACCTTGCTGCAAATCACCTTAGTCTTCTCTTGCTCTTTCACGAAAGGTTCTTCCGAAAATGATTGAGTTAAAACCATTCTTGCGAAATCGGTTTTGATGCATGCATGATTCTTCAGGTTTCAGTAGTCTCAACCATCTCCTTAAATCCATTCATCCAATTAAGAAGAAGAATCTTGAATGAAGTTGCTTACACAAGTCACCTAATGATTAATGGAGCAAAACAAATGATAAGAAAAAACCAATGCAGAAGTAGCAACATATTGGAAATACATATTCATAGGTTTAACTATCTTTAGCACATACTAGCATTGACCTAAACTAGCAATCTAATCACTGCTATGCGAGTTCCAGATAATATCAACATGCAATGGATGATGATTATGCATCAAGAGAAGGGTGGGGGGGTACCAACATGCATATGTTGAACTGCAATGCTATTAATAGATTGGAGACAGAATGGAGAAGTGGAAGTTACTAACATATCATTGATAGATTGGAATTAAATGCAACCCAATACATGAGTGTCAGTTATTGCACAGAAATAATCAACATAATCAAACAAGCTTCGAAGCAGCAGCTATGTTAGGCATGTTCTTCATGGCTGCTAGCTGATTGTTCCAAACAGGCATCTATGTCTACATCTGCATCCACATCAGTCTCATCTGATTGATTAGATAACTTAGAAATCAATGTCGAATTGATTTGATTAATGATAGAAAGATTAGTGTTGACTAACCAAGGCAAAAAAAGAAAATGCAGCTAGGCTCCTACCCTATCTTGATCAACAAGCGATAACAATTTTAATCAAGAACATTAATGTACAACCGCCAGATTCTCCTCCTACATCAGATGAGACTCCATCGTCTTCATACTTGGTCATCTTCGGCCCTTTTTTGCCGAATGGCCTGTTTTGCGCTTGTGACGACTGAAATCTGATACAAACCGGAATGTCTGGCCACACCCTGGTTCCCAGCAGACATAAGGGCGATCACCGGTATGCACCCTTATATGTTCAGTTCGTGCCCACGGCCACTTGAATGTCATCTTGCACCCCTTCCATGGACAAACCAAGGGCCGGTCATCCATGTGCACCTTCCGGTGCTGCACTAGATACTTGTGTGAGAAGAACTTCTTCCCGCACCCTTTAACAGGGCAAATGTCACGCTTGTGTAAGGCCAGATCTTGCTTCGTGCTGAAGCTCATAGTGCACCCCTCAATATCACATGTAAATTCTTGCTCGTCATCCTTCAGTGCAGGGTTTGCAGTTTGCGTAGTATTGGCTTTCTTCTTTCTAGATTGCTTCTTGATAGCTAATTTCTTCTTAACCTCTTCACACTTGGATGATCGGTTCCTGAGACGCGTGCTAGGGCCTCCTGATTCATCTTTCAAACTCGATTTCTGTAGGCTAGTGCTTACATTCTGCCTGCGATGGTTGCTTCTCAAAGTTCTCCCAAGCGAGGATGCAGAAGTTCCGGATACATCTTCAGATTTTGAATCTGCATCTGCCATGGTGCATCTGCGTTTCTTGGACTTTGCCTTGCTCGAAGGCTTCTTCCTCTTCTTTCCAGAATTTTTTGTTGCCACACTGCTACCTGATGAGTTCCTTTTGGATGATGCTTTGCTGGAATGCTCAATATCTATCTCGATCAAAGGTTTCTGATCGGTATCAATTGAATAAAGCTCTTCTGTATGTTCTTGCTCCTGAGCTTCCATTCTGTGGGCTAAATACGGGTGGACCTGGTTTGACATCCAAACCTTTCCACACCACCTACCAGCAACAACTATTTTCCTCTGTCTTCCTGGGCGCCTCCCGTTGGCCTTTGGCTTTACAGGGGAGTTACCCATGGAATTGCGACCAAAAACCTTGTATATAACTGGATTATATGGCATTTGCTTGCTGTAGAGGGGAGATTTGCTAAGGTTGGCAGTATAATACAGGTTGATTCCCAGTTTCACTGTCCAATCACTATTCATGGGCATGACTTCTTCATCCTCTAAGGCCACTCTGATTCTTTCTTGGTCTTGTTTATTTGCCTCCTGGAACTTCACATCTTTCCATATATAACCAATTCCTAGTTCTTCCGCCAACAACTTTGCTTCTGATTCTATTTTGGGATAGTCTGCATATGTTTACATGTCCATAAAGAACACACATTAGAAAACAAATACAAAAGGATACTATCGATTGAATGAAAGAACCATTTACACAGTTATTATGCAGCTGAAACTTGTGTTTCAGGTGTTAATTGTGTATGCACCTTCATCAACGGTTGAATGTTCTCGAGAGAGAAATATACCCATTTACAATGTAAATCACTCAAGTTTATATCACTCCAATACAACCAATGACAAAGGTAGAAAACCTAAATAAAGTTTGAAGACAATATAATACCAAAGGATGACATCAGTGCATTTCAAGTATATTAAAGGTCCTGTATTTTCTAGTGTAAGATTCAAGTTAAAGCAACTGTTGCTAGTTTGGCAAAATGGGCCTGTATTTTGCAGCTGACACAACTCATAACCAATGGCAAAATAGAAAAAAAGGACAACCTGGTGCAAGAGCCTCCACTGATGCCAATCTTGGAGGTTAATGCAAGTAGCATTACCCTGCAAGAGGAGAGACTGTTCCAGGACTCAAACCTAGTCACACATGTCACAGAAGAGCAACCTTACAGTGACACTAAGACTCTCCCTCCAATGGTCATATGAACAGTAAGAATGATCACATCAAATAAATTACATCCAAGTTGCAATGAGAATTAGGAAATTTGCCACAACCCAGATCCATTTCCTATTTTGGAAAAGCTAATGTAAAATCAGGAATCAGGAATAAACCAACACAAGCTATCAATGGAAGCATTGCTCAAATCTTATGAGAAACCTTTATTCCAGAACACGGGCATCAGTAAAAAAATGATCTAGCAGGGAATTCCACATATCAGACCTAACAAGATCAAAACACATCAGCAAAATAGCACTCCCTAGTTTCCCAAAGCAAATGTACAGAGATTTCTGTCAAACACACAGTTGAAGGCCAACTTCACTACTATACCACATCAGAGGTACTTCAAAGGAAGATGGATAAACCGATAAAGTATGTTGCACAAATCAACCTAAATTTCCTGGCATTAAGTATTTTCAATACAGCATCTTTTCTTGCAGCTAACAAACGACTTTCTCTGGACACATGCATAAACTTCCAGACATTATATGTTTTCAATGTAATAACTTTTCCTGCACCTAAACATGCAACTTCTCTGGCAACACGCAAGGGAGTTGATATCAATGAAAGGATACTACCCTATTATTAAACATCTTCCCATAGGAGATGCATTGGATATAATCTAATTTGGCATAAAGTTTAACTAATTATTGCTGTAAAAATCAACAAAACAGCTTCACTAGTAAATAAACAAGTTGGCATCCCAATGTAGGGTTTATAATACCCTACTTTCACAAGAAAACTATCTACTTGGTTCCCCTAATGCTGCCCATCAAGTTCCAGAAAACCTGACTCAGATTATAAACAGTAGCACCAGTCATTTATACATCAAGACATACTTGTTGGGATGCTGGGATGTGTTAGAAGGCTGGGAACTGAGCTTAACCAATATCAAGCTTGCTAAGTAATAATGATCACATATGATGGTATCCACATCCATGATTCCTTGGACAAATGAATTCCTTTAGGATTGGTTCACCTCTGGCCTTGACATCCTAATTGCTAGTTCATAACAAGTCACCATTACATAAAGAGAGGTCTAGCATCAACAGTCTACTTTCTTTTAAGGACATTTCGATGCATCCCTTCACCTCATTGGTCATCCCTCCATCCTTTAATGACAAAAATGAACAAGCCAGTTGTGTCCTCCCCCATACCCTCTCTTGTCTTCCACCTGGCACAATGGCAGTATCCAGTTTGTCATAAGTTAGATATTCCATCATGTTAATGATCACCCTTTGCACAAGGAATGGTATTAATTGTAAGGCTAATCTCTGAATCTCCTTTAAGTCTTTGCATCGACTTCAGAGTATAAGCCTAAAGCTAGGCTACATATTACTCAGACCAACATATAACAAGTTATGGAGGGATATTTCTTAGGCATTGACAGTCACGTGATACCTACTCACATAAAACTATAAGATGCATTGATTTTATCTTTGTTATCAATTCTTAGGCATTAAATTTTATCAACCTTCACTAATTTCATACAATAAATTTTACCTGAAAGAGAGAACAAGAAAAGTTTCTAGTAGTGAAAATTTGATTTATAAAATGAAGAATTGTATGTTTAGCAAAGTCAAACACTCAAGTAAATCATGCAATGAATCACACATCAAGAGGTGTTTCTAGTTTTGCAAATTTGATTTAGAAAATGAAGTTGTCTGTAACATCCTTTAGCAATCATACCATGATCAAATACTTCAGCACATCATGTCATGAATCACAATGTCCACTCTTATGAAAGGTTGGTTAAACCTCAAAGAAATCTATAACTCATCGATGTCAAAAATAAAAAGGAACAAGGGTATTTTGCAAGATATTTTATCATGGTACTTCCAATAATCTTAAAAGTAACTCTTTCACCAATTTATGCAATTAAATGCATCAAAATCAATCCAATAGAGAATATCAGGAAAAGGAGCAACCAAAGAACACACAGGCATAAACATGTTATAGACAAGCATTAAAGAACAAAAAGCAAATAAACATAAAACCATTTTTATTGGAGATGCACATTTAAACAATTCAAGAAATCACCTGGATGACAAAGAAGCATCATATGCACCCCACCTATCGGCTGAAGTTGTTTTTCAACCTCTGCAGCATGCTCAAGACAGAATACATGCATTCTTGAAGAATCTTTGTCAGATCCTTGCATAACTAATCCTGTTGAGCTAGTCATTTTTGGATCAACATTTCTTAATTCTGGATGCATCGCTGTATTTTTTTCTGGCACGACTGGGTTGCCACAGAAATCATGATTGACAGAGATTTCTGTCGAAACAGAAGTTGACTTGAAGCTGCTGCGATAAATTTCAGCAGTTCCAGAATTCTGACAATCATCATCTAGGTCCCTGACATGCACATCTTTAGGCTCCTCCACAAACTTTACTGAAGCATTAGAAGTTGCCATCACCCCGTTATCCTCTAAATCAGATATACTTACTAATTTACTATCTTCTAGCTGATTCATGCTAGAGAACTCTGATTTTTGTTGGCAACTGTTGTCCACAACATCGTTGGCATGTCCATTTAAATTATCTGATACATCAGCAACACGAGAACTCTGAGCAGACATACCAATTTGGCTGTCTGCTCCATCCAAGTGTGTGTATGTTTCCTCATGTGCAACCTCCCTTGAACAAAGGACTTGGGGTTCAATTGCAGTTTTGAAGTGCTGAATGGCACCATGTATTGCTGAGGACTCATTCATGCCATTTTTATCAAAGCACATAAACTTCTCATGTGGAATATCTTCATCCTCAACGTCTGATGAATCCGCATAAGCAGAAGCTAAAAGATCAAGTGCAGAAGCACCTCTTGGACATGTAACATCAGAAACTATTTCCATGCTCTGGTCCGAAACCTGAACTGAATATTACAATAAACGAAGTTATCATCCACTCTATCCTCAACATCAATTCCAATTTGTACTGCGAAAAACATGTAGCTAATAAAGTAAAATTACAATAATTTTCTGAAAGAAACACCAAGTAATATTCAACTCGAGCTTTATAACAAAAGAAAGAAATACATCAAAGAGAAAACTAGATGTATCAAGAAAATACTACCTGGTTTGACCAGATAAAATCACAAGTCAGAAAAGTTCAGTAATTGATTTGGCAATGAATGAAAATAAAAAAGGTCAAATCTTAAAGCACAACAAGGTAATGAAGAGAAAATATAAGGCACTATATAACAGATAGTATAATTGTTGGTAATCTGATACTATACAACTGTGGCAAAATATATCATACTTCTTACAATACTGATAACTGAGGTGGCTTTGTGCTTCAGAAAATTTTTAACTACTCAACAAATTACGGTTATGACTTGTACTGCTAGTAATGCTAACAATTTATGAATTATAACTAAAAAAACTTCCCACACCACATGTGTGGGGCCGATTACATAAATAAAGACAAAGTTTTGTTCTCTGAGCTCGAATTCTAGCTTACACTTATAATTTCATTCAAGTGATTAAAAACTGTCTAGTATGGTCCTCATGAATTGGTATTACTCAGTTAGAGAGTAAGCTGATATGTGGAATGCCCAATACCACTTGATTTCTATCAGACCAGCCTAAACCCCAACAAATGTGTTTTTCTAATCATTATTATTTTTATTGTTTCAACCGGTTAAAGAATTTTAAAACTGCTTCAAGATTTTTTTCACGCTAGTGATCTGTCTCAATCTTTTCATCAGCAAGACCCCTCACAAAATGCAGAGGAAGAGAAAATCTTTAGATGCACACTCAACAGGGAAAAGAATGCTTCAACAGGTCTGATTTAATACCATTAATATGTATTTCTTACTTTATCCCTCAGTTTCCTCTGCCATTCCATTTGTCCAGAGTGTAAGCAACAACTGTCTACACCAGTAGGTCAGACTACAAGCCCATACCAACATATCATATCAGTCTTTAACTTCTGATCTGAAGGTTATGTAGACCAGTTCATGTGATCCTCACACCCAATCTTAGGATTGTCTATGGTCCAACAGACACTCAGCAATCTGAGCTTCCTTGTTGCTCAAGCCAGCAGAAAAAATAGTAACATGTACAGCATAAAGATAACAATAAATATCAAGGGAGATTTGTTGATGTTTGATTCTTCACTAAATTCTACTATTCCAAAGTGTCCTTTAAGGTCTAATAATTTGGTTAACAAAACTATTAAATATCGACTCAGGAAATCCCTCCTCAACGTGCAAGAGTAAATTCCTGGTTGGCAGAATCCTACAATTCTAGAGTATGACATATTTTAAAATTTCATAAAAAGAGAAACTTCAGCTTGACAGTAATCATGAACCAACTTTCTTATTTTTTGCTGAAAGGTGATTAGGAGGCCTTTTTTTTAAGCATGTACCATGTAATTCTGTGCCCGTCATTCACCCATTTCTTCATATATGAAGAACATTTCCACAAATTTGAAAGTTTAGACAGTTCAATGTATCTAAGAGTTTAGAAACATATGATAAAAAAAAACCTAGAAAAGCTAGGACAGATACACTGTTGAGTCTTGTACAGATGAAATAAAAAGTGTGCATTGCTCAACTCTAATTTATAAGCTCCTTCCAAATGAGAAAACTGTAGATTTTCCCCTTACTCGCTTTCTCAAGGTAAAGTATGTTATCAAGAGATGCCATAAGGTAGCCTAAGGCTACATGCTGGACAATAAAGAAAATTTTGGTAATTGACAGAATTTTCCCCCAATAGGTATTCAGCACAATATCAGCATATTGGTAGCTGGTCGTGAATCCCACAAGGTGGCCTCCTATTTGCCGGAACCTTAAAATTATGATGAAAAAATTCTCATCGATTATATGAAACATAATTTATTAGGATATGGATGCTGCAATTTTTAACAATTTCAACAATTGATATATTTTGATGGTTCATCCTCTATTGTACACTCATAGTTCATAAGCAATAAAAAGTTTAACTTAAGAACACAATTTAATCACAAGATGTGAATGTTATTTTTGTTTGACCAGAAAAATGTGTTATTGAAAATAATTCCATGTATGTGCTAATACAAGTATATTTAATACCAATATATTGAAGTGTAATATAATGTCTTACAAATCAACTAAAAATTTAATGAATAATTCAAATAAAAGTTCACAACATAGAGTTGATGCTATTGCTTACCAATGTCAGTAATCAGATTGTTTCTGCTGGTCTTCCAATTTGTATCTCTGATTATGCCACTAACTTCTCCTGAGCCAATAATATGATCATTAAGGAAAGCACAGTTTGCAGACATAAGATATTTTGCTGTTGCCTCATTTAGTTGAATGACAGCCACACATGCAAAGCTCAAAATCCCACATGTGACACATGACAATAGTCCTTGATCTAGCAACCCATTGCCTTGTATCGTCCCTACTTTTTCACCTTCCAAATTTTGTGAATCAGATGAGGAAGAGAAGAGATCAGCATGAAAATATTTGTTGCATGAGCCTGATGAAATCATATTACCATTTTCTACTGATGTAGAATTTCCTCTAAATGAAAATAACCCACTGAAGTCTCTAACCCTTGCATTCAAGCCCAGACCGGCATCATTGGAAGGTATAATTCGTGATGCTTCTAAAGCTTCCTGATGGTTACATAAGCCATGTGATAATCTTGGCTTTACCTTGACTTGATTTCTAACAAGTGACTTAGAACATAAAGGAATTTCAGGTGCTTTTTTCGGAAGAACAACACAGGATGCTCCCATGTCAAGAAGAACACTAAGTAGGTGATTATTTTGGATCACATTTTGAACAAATGCATTTTTGACCATCTCTTCTCCGTCTCCTTTCATCTTATCTTTCAGTCTAGAACTTCGTGGTTCACTTCCGTCACTTATTGGCATCCTGTAAAAGGAAAAGCAATACATAAAATGATGTGACAGGGCTTAAAACTTATTAAGAAAACCTTCCTAAAACTATCTTAAGAAAAATAAGGATTTTTCTAGCACTCAAAGCACCATATGGGTAACTATATCCAGGGCATTTGTATTTATCAAACTAAAACACAGACGAACAACTATGAGATTTCATGACTATAATAAAATTTATAACACAATAATCCTTCATGAAGAAAGCAGAACGCAGAAGAAGCACGTGATTTGATGAAATAGTGAATACATGTCAAGTTAAGAACCTCCTTGTGGATGCAAATACAAATCAGGTGAACTAAGTTCTAACAAATCCCTGAAACTACTAATAGGAAGCTAAGCAAACATTTCCGACATCACCAGGGAAAAAACACAAAACAGCTAACAGTCAATGAAATACACAAAAGATAAACCAACATTTGCAATCTGGGTCCCAAAAGACAAACCAAGGTGTGAAACCTTGCTCCAACACCAGTCGTGGCACCTTGTTGAACCAGCATGGTACAACTATACATACCACTACTCCTTATAAGAATTGTTGAGGCACCCGATATACTCAATTCAGTAATTGTAAAACAGTGATCACTTGCCATATTGACCATCATGTGTTTTTGAGGCTTAATGTTCAATTAGTTTTACTATGCTTTTTGTGTTCTCTGGCATTTACCTTATTTATCTTATTTTCAAAATATATTCTTCACGGTCCAATAAGGCAACCAACGGGTTCAATCCAAGCCTCATCAGGGTCATAACTCTGAGCTTAAGTTCCTTATGCTTTTCAATATCAAGAACCGTCTGCTTGTCCTTACATGTCATCCACCCCACAACAAAATCATGTGCACTATGACCCCCACTGATGGAGAAAGGACTCATCTATCATCAAATGCTCCTTTAGCAGTTCTAGATCCTTGTATTCTGACTATATCTAACTGGCAAAGTTTTCAATTATGCAAGGTGGAATTTGGCAGTTCGACACATTTGTCTAATTCACAGTCAGTATACATGTGCTTGCAATCTCATCTTCCAACTAATTACTGCCACAATTGCTTTATTTCCTTTACACTAGTAACCTCATCCTTCAATGTGCTACAAAAAAGTAATTACTTAATCAACAATCATTTGAGATCCTCAAAAGTTAGCATAGGTAATGTGTCACAAAGGAAACAATCAAAGACATTAAAACCCAAGAATTATTGACTCATCATTGTTCAGATTAGTACTTAATTGAATCCAATCTTGACAAGAAAGTCTGACCTCCTATTTAGCACCGCATTAGGCAGAACAACTCAATGGATGATGCAATATAAAAAATAGAGTAAGGATGCCAGGAGAAAGATTTTAATGGACAAGAGCACAAAGTAAGAACAGTACACTATACTTCACTCTTCCTAGTTGTATTTTGTTTCCCAACAACCAACAGTCATACACGAGTGTATATTTTCCCTTGTGCGACAAGTTTTTGCTGTATAGTGGTGTGTTGATCTCCTTCCAATCATGATATTCTTCTTAATGCTACAACCGACAACTAATGACAAAAAACAACTTATACCAAAGAAGAGTAAATGCTAACAAGAAAGAAAGCAGAATTACAAGATTAGCATACAAAATGACAGTAAAAGTGCAAACTTATATAAAATACTAAAACAAATATAATCAAGCAGCCAGACCAAACCTTGTGCATAAAGACAGTGCCAGTGCATAAAGCAACTGGAAATGAGACACCATAGGAGGATAGTTTATTGAAGCCCTCCGAACTGCAGCTTCTTTGGCGAATCTTAACCATTCAGGTGTAGCAATATTTGCTGCCTCCCCACAATTAAATCCTATGAAGAAAAAAATGAACTGGCTCTAGTAAATGCGAGTAATAAAACCAAAGTGTCAAATTAATTCAGAATACATCAGAAAAAAATAATATAAACCAAAATCATTCATAAAATTCTGGTGAGGTGAAAACAAATTCTTATTTTCAGAGGATACAAATATCAGTGAGTATATCAAAGCCATAATGACTAGAAACTAGTAAGATGATGGAGCATGTAGGATAAAGATATCATACGGATCAAGAAATTATAATTTTAGATGCCAACTAAAAACATATTATTCAGTCAGTGTTAACTCGAGATATAGACCTAAATTGGATTTAGTCATAATCTTGATTGATGTACAACAGCTAAAAGCCGAATCAGTCTTTTTAATTGTCACCACTATGTTGAAAGTCCAACCCGGATCAGCTAATAATTGAAGTTTCATTTAACAGTTGGCAACTGTGTATAGCAAAATTATTTCAGATGATACCAAAGAAAAGTGGTATACTTCTCAGACTAATTTCATATATCATATACCCTTGCTCTTTCTATCCTCACCCCTTTGCATACAGATTGCTGATCAACTGCAGAAGGATACAATTGGTTCACAAATAATGCTACAAATGTTTCTTTGTTTGTTTATCATATAGAAGCTTTACAGTTATGCAAATTCAGTAACATCCTTCTTTTCCTAGACTTCACTAAACATCTCTTCATTTAAATTATGTTCTTTATTCAGTCGCCATTAAATCTAGGAACCAACAATGACGATAATGAACAATAAAGTAAGAGGACAGCATTTAGAAACTTAGAATGCTGAGGCTTGCAACCTAAGCAAAAAGAATAAGCAACTCATTTAAACTAGAGTCTTTGCCATACAATTTACACGGATCCCATTTCACTAAAATGTCCATTTATGATACTAAGTTGAAAACCTCTTTTTTTGCAAAATCTGCACAAGCTTGAGCTCCTGACATATCATGCACACAGTTACTATATGAATTTTGTTGTGTTATCACCAAATCTTCCCTTAGAGCTCCAATAACAAACTTATTTTCCCTCCACTGGGTTTTTAACTTTGCCCAGACGAGCACACACCATACCCGATGGTATTTATTGGTCCAAGGCCGAATTGGTATGCGGACCAAGGTTTTTCACCCGGTCCAGTTTGCAGCCCACTCCCAGTTAGATGTCTATTTTAAATATATATATATATATAGTTTGAGGCTTTGAGTGTCTTAGGTTTTCATTCTCGATCTATTTCTCTCTCAGTTGATCACCTCTCTCTCTCTCTCTCTCTCTCTCTGCTGGTCCTTATTCCTCCTTACGCTGCTCATCTGCTCGCCGCATGATATTCCTTCTTCTGATTTTCTTCTTCTCCTCCTCTACCCAGCCACCCATTCACACCCCCTCCCTCTCAATGCGGAACCAATATGCTTCCATACTGCATGTTGATATGCTGGTACATACTGGACCCATATTGGTCCAGCCAACAACTGGTACAGGTCTGATAACCGAAATTGTGAACCATGTTCCACTGAACCCAGACTTGTAGCATGTACACGTAACAGGAAGGAAAAAGAAAGAAAAAAAGGAAAATCCAACACTCTAAAAATCCAGACTAGTACAGAGGTATTCTTTATAAGAAGAAGAACCAGAATCCAGATAATAATCAAGAGAAGTGGCAAATTGTCATAAGTTCTGCTGCTCAAAATTAGTACATTAATTTCATAATCAAAATCAGTTTCCTAGAAGATTAGAGTCAGATACAAATGGCAAGTTTCTTACCATCTTGCTATCAAGATCTTGTTTTATAACTTAGTTAAGCCTCAAACTGAAAACACGATCATAACTGACTCTTATTAGTTGTGGTTTGCTCCATTAACTCTAATGTAACTCTAGTTCCTAAAGTATCTAGTATTAACGCATATCCATCTCAAGTATCCCCAATCGAATTCCCTTTGTCTTCCTACAACTGTTGGCTAACAATAAAGAATAATATGCATCTTTATACTTTCCGAGTGTGCTTCTTTCTTTATAGGTCACCAAAGAAACTAAATAAGATAATAATTAGGCCAATGTTGTGCTGTCCATATAATTGAAGGAATGAAAAATGTATGTCTGTACAAGTAATTATCAATATCACCCATGTCCTTTTCTTCATCCATCAATATGGGTCAGCTACTCAGCACAATTAGATTATATAATAGGACACGGAAAAGGAAAAGTGACAACAAGATATGGCCTACCATGACTGAACCCTGAATGATAAGCCCCAGGAAACGTGACAACAAAATCTCCAGCATTCTGAACCAACCTGCTTTTTAGGAAACAAAAATTTACATATTAATTAGTTAAAAAAAATCAAAAGGAAAAGGTAGTAAATATGCCAAAAGCAGTATATGCATCAACATCACCTGCAGCATGGGATTCCCGCTCCAACAAGTACTTCGGGAGACATAACAGTAGTCTTCTCACCCAGGATTGCAAAAGTCACTGTCATGATCTTATTAATATCAGCAGACAATTTACCAAGTCACATACACAACAATAAGGTTTATTAAGTAGTCAAAACTCAACAAGTAATACTGTGAAGCAAAACTTCATGACAAACAATTTACCAAGTGCAAGCTGAAGCACGTGGATCCATATTCAATGTGCCTACTCCAAATTAATGAAATGGAGCAATATGCACCAATGAGCATAATCCAACCAGATGAGGTTCAGCACATCAGTGTCTGTAAGACACAGCATTATAAGGTTTAGGACCATTCCATACCATGTCAAAATTGCCCAAAAGGCATGGCGCATGAGATATAAAACCCTTGATCCTTAAAAACCTTCTTGTAGGAAGCATTTCTATATGAGCAGCAGCTATCATATTAATCCAAAAAGCATCATCTCAAGCCATACAATGTTTATCAGAAAAACTGTCGCCAATTCATCAGAAGGATACCCTGAGAGCACTTTGATTAAGCTTCTCACCAAGTTCCTATCAAGATTTACACAACCAGCATCTTGGTATGACTTGGAATTTGAGCTAACTTCAAAGGATATTACAATATACTTTTCTAGTTTGTCGAGAGGCAACCTTAGACATGGACCTTCAACTTGAATACTGTAAAAACACAGGAATCAGCAGATCTACAATGGAAAACCCTCCCATATTTGTTACCCATAAGTTGGATCTCTTATGGGCTTTCAGGCTTGCGTATGACTCCTACAGATTTAAAACCTTTTCCCTTTAAACATTGGCTAATGTTTCATCAAATATGTATCCAGCTAAGGTACAATTCCTACAATTTGAAAGTTTCATATAACAATGACAATGAAGCCCTAATTTTTAGAGAGGCTTGTACAGAAAAGCATCATCTGATGAAGACAGAATGTGAACTAAAGAAATGTATCATGAAATTGAGCAGAAACAAGCATGTTGAAGCAGCTGGACTCACCGAGAGGATTCACCTCCCCGCCATAGCCGTGCACCCGGATCACCTCCTCGAATGCTTGTCCGGCATCCCTGGGCACCCCGTACCACGTCTTGCCTGCACCCATATGCAGGTAATTCAAGCTGTGCAGCTCGTGGTCCTCGACATGCCACGCAAACCAGCTGAACAACATGGCTACGTACACCATGGGGGATGTCACCCCGGGGATCTCCTCCTTCATGAACCGGAGCAGCGAGCCCTTGGCACGCGACACGCCCCGCATGTTCCACGCAGACTCCCCGACGTTGGTCAGGGCCTCCTCGCGCCAGCGCCGGCCGGCAGCAGGCATCAGCGCGAACCCTGACCCGGGCATGTCGTTGGCGTACTCGATCGAGAAGGGCTTGTCGGCGGCGGCCCGCCAGAAGAGGGTCTCGATCTCGAGCGGGGAGAGTGCGGTGGGGCCGGTGGCGGCGGCGGAGGAGGCCTTACGCCCGCCGCCTCCGCCGCCGCCCCGACGGAGATGGGAGCGCTCGAATTGGCGGGCCTTGGTCTCGAACTGCTGGAGTGTGTAGTGCTCGCCGCTCTGCCAGACGGGCTTCTGGACTGGGCGGGGGCGGCGGGGGCAGAAGCCGATCTGCTGCTGGCGGGTGGTGAAGGTGGGGGGTTTCCTGCCACCGGGGTCGCGGGCGGCGAAGGAGCGGTTGAGGTTAGCGACGGCGGTCTTCTTGGGGGCCGGGGGGAGGGGCGGAACGATCTTGCAGATGCCGTAGGCGGCGGCCTCCTTCTCGATCTTGAGGATGTAGGCGATGGGGTCCTGGAACTCCTGCAGCGTGGGGTGGAACTCCGGCGCCAATGGCAGCGACTTCAGCCACGGCGACACTTCCAGTGGTGGCGCGTCCGAAGTCGCCACCCCTGGTGCAGACGACGACGCTACCGAGGCCATTAGTGGAGTACCGCCCTCTTCCTCATTCCTAGAGAGAGAGAGTGTGTGCGCGTGTGGGTTCCCCCCTTCTTTACTAGGGGACAGAGGGTTTGGTGGTAGACACACACACACACTCTCTCTCTTCTCTCCTCTCTGCCCTCTTTCTTGGCTGCTCTTGTCAGCTAGGGGAAGGGGGTAAAGACGGATAGAGAGAGAAAGAAGAGGGCATGAGGGAGTACAGACAGAGAGAGAGAGAGAGAGGGAGAGAGGGGGTGATGGAGGATATTTTTGTTTATTTTATTATCTCGATGGGCGACGCACTGTAGGGTTTGGGAAAAGTGGCTATTGAGAAGATGGGGCCCACCATCTCTCTCTCTCTCTCTCTGTGTTCAAAAGCTCGCCCTCCACTCTTTTCTGTGGCTCGATTCCGTTGCCATTATATTAATGACTACAAAGAATCATGTGAGCCAAGTGGGGTAAGAGGTACCGAGCCGGGTTTTGGGATAAGATTCGTTCGGCCCAATAACGAGATCACGGGCCCAAGATTTTGTTGCGGGCCTGCTTGCTTCGGAAACCGCTCTCTAGGGACGTATATCCCTGTGAAATTTACATTGTATTTGACTGACACTAACATACCCTTAAAATACATCCTTCGAACGATTATGACATTGAAAATATCAAAGATATCTTAGGTACTTTTTAAATATTTTTTTATTAAAGAAAAAAAAAAGAAAAGAAATAGATTTGCTAACGAAAGCGAATAATATTTAAAACCAATTGGGGTAGGAGGTTGTATGGATAGCAAAAGCAGGTATAGAATTGCTTTATGGGGTGCGTCACTTTAGTGGGGCTCTTCTGTGGCGCTCATGGAGAGAGTCCCACATGAGGATGATGATGACCCCCCCACTCCACTCCACTCCACATCAACCCATTCGACAGTCTGCCTTGAACAGAATATGCTTCTCCATCATCAAAGAAAAAGTAATTGGAGAACCGTCTGATCCCTTTCCCTCATCATTTCTCCAATTATTAGAACAACAACATGGGACAGCATTTCAGCCCCCTTCCATATTCGGACGACTGACTTTTTCACTCGTGTGCAAAATGATGCGACTCGTTTTGCTTACCCCTTTTGTTGCTGAAATTACAATAGGGTTTATTGTGTCACTAACTATATTGGAGATAATATGATGAAATGCAAATCATTTTCCAATCCTAATTATAAGCCAAATTTAAACAAATTCTGTCATTACGTTAAACTTCATCAATCAGATTGAAATGGCTGAGGCTCTCAATAAATTCAAAATCCATATTAATTAATCCGATCCCTTTAAGCTCAGCACTAATGTCATTTACTAATACAAATTCCAAATACATTTTTGTCTTGTGAGATCTAAAACCTTAAGCGGTAGATAAACATACTGCTTGCAAAACAAGATCTAACCAATGAAACCACAGTATTTCACCATCAATAATGGCAATTCATCAAGGCTAACGTTAACCTTAGAAACAAGCAAATGTTGCAAGTATGAATCTACTGAAAAATCTTACAATTTCGATAACTGGCTCGATGCATTGTGGGAGCAAAAGACCACATCCAAATTAGCATGGTTCGCATCAAGATATCCTTTTAGAACTTTTTTCCCTGTTGTATAAGGTTTTAGTTGTTTGCTGTGACTTGGCCAACACCAAAAGACTTTTGTGCTTTTTCATGTGACAAATAATAACATAATCCAATCAGATGACTGATCTGAGTGAAAACTTGCATCTCTATGTTGCTTGTCTTCCCAAGTCTTGAGCAAAAGCAGCACAAATTTTCCAGATCAAACATGATCAAAACATTAGAGAGGCACCAAACTAGGAAGACCTGGCCTGGTCAGCAGCAAATGCCATATATTTTGCTTTTTCCCTCTTGTATCTTTTTAGTTCTTTGATAGCTGCCAGCAGCACATGAAGAGAAACTGGTGCAAAAAAAGGCTGGAAAAAAGCATCACATAGGAACATTATTAATATGCATGTTTGTTGTAAAAATTAAGACTATTTATGTAAAGAAAGAACCAGAATCCAATTATTCTGTCAAACATAGACATCTGGTCCAAGATCACATAGAAAGAGAGCTTTATGTGAAGAAATGTATGGGTTGGTATAGTTTCATCAATGCCAAGGAGATGAAGGTCTTCATCTGAAACAAACTTGGAAAATTCATCTGGTTCACTACTCATGATAATGTGTTAAACTACCAGCAGCTGAAGTAGCCAGAGTCAGGTGTAGTCAAATCCAACCACTCAAAACCTAATTGATGATGCTAATTCTTGTATACACAGAACTGACATCCACTGCTTGTATATTCCCCGAAGATAGACGTTCGAGTAAAAATTCAACATGAAAATTGCAACGTAGCTAAGTTAGACAATCAACCAAATCACTCACCATGTATATTGCAAAGTAGTGCTCAATGGAGGAATAACTGATTGACATGATCGATGGATGGAAAAATGCATCCTCTGCTAAAGCCTTTGCTTTCCTAGAGGAGGCTGTCACCAACAGAATAGAAACCAAAAGTAAGAAGTTGCAGGCAAATAAAACAGCAACACAAAGCATCTCATGAAGGCATACCAGCTGAAGCATCATATATTCCAAGAGAGGCATTCATCTGAGCTAAACTTGCAGCTTCAAGCGAATACTTGACCTAAAAGACAAGATAGTAGGCAACAAAGTAGCACAACATTCAATCTACAGAACATGAGGCAACAATTCTACTATGATGGTGGGAGCAAGGAATTCTACTATAAACCATTTGGCTCGGTCTAATTGGACTCAGCGGTGGGTTTTGAGTGAATGTGAGTGCTTGGGCTGCCCAACACCCCGGCCAGGCACTCGCCTAGGTGGTGCCCAAGCCCAGGCACTTTGCCTGGGTTATAATAAGAAACTCGGGCCTCACCTCGTGAGTACTCATTATCATCACTGCCGTGTACTGGTCCTCTTTTGGTGCCAGCACAGCATCCCAATATGATATAGCATGTGCCAATGTACCACAAGAAAAAATATAAAGAACTTATCAAGTGTTAATAGTACAGGCAGTGATTAAGTACTTCCCTTGGGTGGGAGTAATAATTCTCTAAATCACGTGTGAACCTTTAAAATTGAAAATTCAAATAATATTTAGTTGAGTCAACATGTAACCTGATGTATGCAACAAACAGGGCAGACACTAAAGGATGCCACACCCTAATTTAATAGCAACTCTAGAATGTTTTGTAGAGAAGGGTACTAATGTTTAAAGAATATGCTTCATTACATCTTGATAGTAGCAGAATCAGATTTTGACCCTTCAGGAGTGAATATCAACTATTAAGCTATCCTACATAAAGTGAAACATATTTAATCTTAGAACAACTTCAGTTGGTAGCATATGGCAAGCCAAGAGTTAGGGGAATAATAAATGATCCATGTACTCAAAATCTCCAACATATTCTAGTTCCCTAATGCAACAAACATGAAAAAGAAAACAAACTAAAGCAACAATGAAAAAAAAATTCCTGCACATGATTATGACCAACATTAAAGATCAACATAAAAATGATCTTAAAGTATCGGTTGACACCTAACATTCCTTCAGATTAATGGTGTGTGTGTCACTCCATATAGAAACTGAGCAGGTCAATATTAAAATAACTGAACAGAGTACCTGTTTTCCTATTTCATCCATGACAATCATTCTTGGAAGTGATTGGACCTAATATAACAACACAGCAGATAAAAAATATAAGAACATTTTTCTTGTTTGTTTTCTGACTAGAGAATGGAAGAACAGGAATGAAGTCAAAGCATACTAATTTAGCAAGCGACTCAAGTGTGTTAACACATGAATGCAGATTGAAGCATGCATGATGCCGAAATAGCACATCCAACTCCCTGCAAGAAGTGGAACAACAATACCATCAGTAGAGAACCTCTCTTTTCGAAGCATTTCTCAAGCTACAAAAGACAACATATTCATATTATATACATACTTAACAAGACTTAGAAAAAAAACCTCAATAAGACTTCCATTATATACCCTAAAAATCCCTATGGTCAAATTGGATCATATACTACTAAAGCACACAGAAAATATGACATGTTCTACATGCTATAAACCAATGAGGGCATAAAACTTGATGCTATAACTTCTGGAAAGGTGAGAATTATTTACAACCAAGTATCCAATATCAAGACACTAACGTGAAACACAGAATTAGAAATCATAGGAGTACAAAGACACCAAATGGACTGAAACATCATCTATGAATCACAAATAGGCAGAAGAGAACTACAAAAAAATGATACCCACCTAAATTTGGATAGCTTGATATAAAATGCTTGCATACCAATACAATCAGTTGTGATGGAAAGTTTGGTTGGTAAAAGCTGTACTAGGTGTTCTCATGGTGGAAACCATTGCAAAGAAAAAAATACAGGGTAGTGCTATTTGACCATAATTACTAGGCACATCGATACACATGCAAACAGAGAGAAAAATGTGTGCCTTTCTTAAACACAAGAGCTTTTCCCTATAGCAAGAAAAAAAGAGCCAATCCCTTTAATTAGATGACTGGATTCTGCATATAAGCATTCCTATGTAGATCCTGTAAGAAGGTAAATCTCCTCAGAAATACTTGTAACTAAGACTTAATAATCATTTGTAACTAAGGTCATCTATCAGTCAATTGCATAAACTAAACACATAAACAACATAAAATAATCAAAACTCAAAAACATTAAAATATAAAATCAATGTGCAGTAATTTTGAGGGCGACTGTCAAATTATCAAAACCTGGACAAATAAGAGGAAAGAGAAGAGAAGAAGTGGAAGGGTTCTCTTACCAATCTGTAAAGCCTCTTTCACTGTCTAAAAATTTTGATATTTCTGTTTCAGAAGAATCAATATAATTTGACGTGAGACCAAAGAGCATCCGTAGTTGCGCTATGAATACTTGAAAGATCTTCTCAAGTTCCTGGTCCAAAACATACATTTATTAGTCTTCGCAATGTACAGAACCAATGTTAAGCGTAAGAAGGCTATAAGGGCTCATGAAAGTTTGGTCATGCATGAATGTGCATATTTGAAGATGATGTTCCTCAAAAATAATCAGTTTTAGAAAATTGAGTTGCTTTATGGCCAAAACAAGAAGATAAATTCTCCATTACATCAGAAGTTATTGAAGCTTCCATGAACCAAACAATTTTGCCATGCACCACTGTACAGAAAAACAATGTCTTCATTTTTTTTATCAGAAAGATACATCTACCCATTGCTATTTGGTTTTGGCCCATGAATCACAGCTCTAGAAGCTTTATCAATAAGAACGTTTGCTCCTCTCTCAATCTTTTCACAGTCCACCAGTATTGCTTTTATGATGTCTGCAGAACCACCTAATCTATTTCTGAAAGTTGACCCATCCCTCCAATCACCAAAATGAAATGTCTTATTTTGGGGTTCCTAATAGCCATATCTCAACTTGGCAAAGCAATTGAAATCAAGAAATTTTGTTAGCAGGGCAGCCCAGCACCAAGGATGGAACTGATGGAGGGCCTGGGAAGAATTATCATACAAAGCCTGATGCAAACAAGTAAAGAGGCTAATTTGGTAATCAAATTTCTCATCACACGAGTCATAAAAGAAGCGACCTTATCATGGCATGATCATGGGCAAGGCCCAGGAAGAGTCAAAGAACAGAAATTAGAAAGATCTGGGAATGTCTGGAAAGACAAGGGTGGCTTAAAAGCTAAGTAGTTTAGGTTAGGCCAGATGTGTCAAGATCTTGTGTTGGACTCCAATTGAACACTGAGTTAAAGCCCTACACCTTGCAAACAACCATTAGTCATACTTATAGCATGTTCATATAGAAGCTGCAAAACTTGTAATTCTAACCTGAGGTGGTAAGGTACTTCCCTCGAGATGCTTCTTCTGAGAATCTCCAGTACACTGAGGTGGATTCCAGATAACAATGCCTCCCCACATCTGAACATCATCAATGAGTTCTTATTAAAAGGGAACAACAATTTGTGAAACTAAAAGGGGAAACTAAGGTATCATAACTTACAGGAGATATAAAACTATTGGTCTTGGAGATCTCTCCATTGGGGAGCTGTAAGAGAAGTGGACATTCGATTGCAGATGGCACATATCTAGTTACAGCACAAAGAATTTCACATTTCTTTAGAAAGAAATTGATTGAGTTATGACATGTTTAGCTTCAAAGTATCCTTCTTAAAATAAAATACTTCAAAAAATAACCCAAGACCAATGCCTTCTAGAGAAATTCAATCAAAATACAAGTTCATTGTCATGGTAAGAGGATGAGCTCGAAAATGACCTAGCAACTAATATGGAATGGGCACCAAGGTGCCCACCATTAAGCTCAACACAGTATCATGAATGGTGGCAATCATACGACTATATAGTTACACAGTTGGCTATTGCAACACATCAAACTTTTTTCAATAATTGTATATCTTCATTGTGTCTTGGAGGATCAAACTCAAAATAAACAAAATGTCATGAGCGGATGACTATATAGTTGTTTGATATCAGAATATTGGGTAATCCTATCACAGAGCACTTCAGTCCCAAATGGCAAAGGAAACAGCAATATTATAATTGCAATTACTCAACTTGTTGGTTCATAATGAACTACCAGGGACAAAATGAAGACAAGTGAGAGAGTAGACGAAGAGCTAATATCAGCGAGTTATGATAATGATTTTGAAGGCCTT
The DNA here is from genome assembly GCA_001649415.1 of Musa itinerans. Classification (NCBI taxonomy): domain Eukaryota; kingdom Viridiplantae; phylum Streptophyta; class Magnoliopsida; order Zingiberales; family Musaceae; genus Musa; species Musa itinerans. The sequence continues at coordinate 103,277 of LVTN01000884.1, read as the reverse complement.
GTAATAACAATGTGCTGCATATAGTACATAAATTCAATCCCACATAGAAAACATTTCAACTTTGATAGTTTTAGTTATGTTTGGTTTAAGAGATTGATTTAAATGAAGACGTTTACTTAAAATAGTTGAAGACTCTCCGACACGGTATGGATAGTAACTGTCTTTTACAAACTTGTAGAGCTTAATAATCAGGACAATAATGTAAATTAAACACAAATTTTGGCAAAATATAACCAGAGATCTGCACACCGTCTCTCAATATAAAAGTTATTGAGAGTACTAAACTACTAATCATTCGAAGCTAGCAACATAAAGATATCTTGAAGAAAATGTAAAAAAAAAATTATTTGGAAAGTGATTATCCAATAAAAATTTAGTTACCAAAACTAACTGGTAAGGCAACTAATAGAGAGCATAACAATGGATGAAAGAATGTACACCACAAATTGGAGAACTTTTGATCGTCCAGCGGCCGTAACTGAGGTATCGAGATGCCACTCATTGGAATTTACCTATCAATCCATCCAAAATTTCAAGTAACGTAAACTTCACATCCATGAGGAGCATGATAACAAAAACAGATGCTTAGATGAGGGATAAGGATAAAAAGGAAATGCAAATGATGATCTTAACATTCAAAGAATAACATTTAAGTGGAGCTTTTGGCAAGCCTGTCAACCACAAAAAGTAAAATTTTACTTCAGAACAACAAGTTTCAAAAGGTAAATTTATAGAAAAATATCATACAAAGGCAAATTTCTAAAATCCCCTAAAGGCTGCGGTACAGGGAGAGAGAGTCTTGTTAGTCCTTAAGATGACATAGCACCATAAACGCTCTCCTCTTTCAAGTTAAAAACCACCACTACTTGGACTTTAGACCACATTAAAATTTATAGCCTAGTACACAACTCAAGATCACCTTCACAAATTATAATTTATACTGCTAATATACAAATGAAGATCACTGTCATAAAGGGATCTCTCAGCTAGTCCAGGGATGGAGAAGGAAAACACCAGCTTGCTGATATATCTTCCAAAGATGATGACCAAACTTTATAAGCTAAAATGAAGTAATTTATCATCTGAATTTTGCAGATGTTGCATGGAAACCTAAAAATTTACCAAACTGGTTCAATGCTTACTAAACCGACGTCTCCCAATCAGGTTTAAGATTCAAAACAAACAAAAATAGAGATTAGATACTTAAATCAAGAAAACTAGTAATAGAAGCCACTAACTTGTGACTATTAATTTTCATTTACTTAGAAAGTAAATGGGGATTCAAAATTGTAAAATAGGTCAATACATTTGAGGCAGCGCTTGAATAAGCCTCAGTCAAGCATCCATAGATACAAGAATTATAAGGTTAAAAGGTGGCCCAGATCTTCGGTTCTTCTTAGAATGCCTTTAATGAAAAGATAAATATGTAGCATGAATCAACAAAAAAAAAAAACAACTAATTCACATTTAAAAAATATTATGTTGTTCCCACACAATGAGACATTACATCTTCAAAAAAGCTGATTCAAACTCTTAAAATTCCAGAAAAAACAAAGAAGATATAAGTGTACAGCATTGACAACAGTAAAGCTGATTGACTGGTTGAGATGCATACAAAGAATGGAAGGTCTCTTAGACTAAAGATGTAGCCACCATACTTCTCATCCCAGTAAGAATTAGAAGACTTTGGAGTATGGTATAAGACCTGCCAATGAATAGCAAACTATTAGCAAGAAAAACTCAATGTAGACCTACAAAAGAAATAAACAAACAGCAGCAAGAGTATAAGAAAGTTTCAGTTGCAAATATTAAAATTTGAACTACTAATACCTGACTTTCTATGCTTATGTTTGCTATGGGAGTTAGGGCCTTGGCCACAGGAGCCAACATGATCTGACTCATTTCTTGGAACTCCCTAGGTAGAATAAGAAATGGTTGTGAGAATTTTGACAAATCTGGTGCTTTAGAATATCATGGACTTATACTTCTACACACCACATATTGTTTTATAAAGCGATAAATTCATCATGACTAAAGAACAGACAAGTGCGATTAGGGTGGACAAGATGCTACATAGGAGCATGGAACTACTATACCATGGTTATCACCTCCAAAGAATCAAATAAAAAACTACAAGATTGCAAACATGTACAAGAAACTCAAACTAAGAAACAGTCAACCCCAAAAGGACATTACGCTTCTAATTCCAAATCGACAGCTTGGTCTGATGCTAAACTTTGGTGCATTTGTCATGAGTAGAAGATTTTGTTTCTTTAGATACATGTATATATCAATATTCAATGAGCTGAAAGAAAATATTGGTTTAAGAACTAATCAGCTTAACAGTGTTAGCCTTTTCCTTAATCCAGCTAATACTGACCCACATTTCACAAAACAATTCAGCAAAAGATCACCAATCCTACAATGCATACCCATCGTCTAGATCTTCCTCACTATCAAAGAATGAAAATGCTTCCTAATAATTTTCAGTTGATCCTCATCATCCTTGATCTCAATTCTTAAGAACCTATTTCCATAGAACTAACTATTGCTCCTTTCACCATAATAAATGCCAACAATGAAACTACACAATCAAAATTGTTCTGAAAACTAGTATCAATGAAAAAGCAGAGATACAAGGAGAAACAGAACCAGGTTTTAAAAAGATGGGTGTAGATCCCAGAGTCTTATCTCAAGTTCTCACACCAAAGTCTTAAATAGGTTGGATATGAATTTGGGATCATTTCTATTTTATAGAGACTTAGTGTATATGTCCATCATTATTTTAAATTTTAAGAGGCTAAATTAGTAAGATTTCGTTAATAAGGTACCGGTCAGTTACTTTTTCTGAAGTTCCTTAGATTCTCAAAATGGACTCAGATTTCTAAAACTAGATGTTGCAGTTAAGATATACTGGAAAGAAGAATCGACCAATTAATGTTATTCCTTCAAGTCCAAACTGTGTCATGTCAAATGTTTTGTTAGATTTTAGCAGATGAAATCCACTCGAAATATGTTAAGGAGAACATGTCACAGGCACCTCTCGTCCCTTTCTATTTCTTGCTCTACAATCCTCTCATTGCTTCCCTCTTGGCTACAACAGCAATAATACTATTGTCATTCAGTTCAAACTCCAGCTGTCCAAAATTCAAATTCAAGCTGATCACTAAATGATCACTCCTACAAATTCATAATACATTGTTGTGCAGGTATCTCAGCTTTTAACAAGGTTTAAAGAAACTAATTCTTGATAAAACTCACACATTACAGCTTCAAATGCTCTTGAAGACTCCTAATAAGAAACTTGTATTAATTACTTTAAATTGCTATATTGTGTTATAGCCTGGTAGCTGATAGTAAGACTTAGTACAAAATTGATGGCTATTAGCCATAAGGATCTACATATCTGGTTTAGCCTGTGTACTTTACATTAAAAGGAAACCTAGATAGGTTGCAACAGGTCAGGTTGTGAATAGAAAATTATGAATCCAAGTCAGCTTCGGGCTCAGTTTCCTAAGTGGTTTAGTCTTCAGGTTCGAGCAGGGTGAAATCTGTGAATACCCTACTCATTATTAAATGATATTGGCACTGGCTCAGGTTTTTTCAGGTACCCACAACTATCAATCCACTTAAACAAGATTCAGGTACCCTCTAAATGAGACATGGATGAGCAAATGTAAACTAAGTTATCACTAAAATCCTTAATTGACAACAAGTGGACATGATTGTTAGATTGACTTGTCTGCAGTCACGTAATGCATTGAAAAAGTTTCAGATGAGACAGTCATGTAAAGCATACAGAAATATCATCACTGAAAAATCAAACTGAACCAATCATTCATATATTATGGGATTTGGCCTTTTAAACTACCAAATACTCCAGAAGAAACTTGATGCTTCTTTGGGCTTGTGATGTCATTTCCATGTCCCATTCAGTATTCAACATATACTAGCATTTTTAATATGACTTCACTGAATGACCTTAACTGTGATCTAACATGCCTTATCAGAGTAGCAACAGCTTAATTCTCCAATTACCATCAAATGTGTTAAAAGAATTTAGAGCACGTTCACCATTTTCAAACTCCATGGAAGACAAACTAGGTTACTTACCAACCGTAAACCCAGTCGCTAGGATCAGCATTCAACAAACTAAAGGAGAGAACAACAGTCCCATCGGCCCCAACTGGCACGAACTCTCCTATTGCTTTCTCCATTCCTCCTCCCTCCTTCCCCCCATTCATGAAGTATTTCACAAACACCTTGCTGATGATGGAGACAGCATCTGTTTCTGAGACCTTACCCACAATCCAAGCATGCCGATGCTTCCCCACGACAACTCTCACGCCCTCAACATCTTCCTTCTCCAGTACCACCACAGTGTAAACCCTCCCGCCACCGGCGTCCACGCACTCCTTTCCACCCGCTCCCCTCAGAACCGAATCCAGCAACTCATCAACAGCAGAATCATCCTCACCACTACCATCCAAACTCACCGCGCCGCACGTCCAAAGGCAGGAACCTGCCACACCGCCGTCATCGCTCACGCATTCCTCGCCGGAGTCCACGGTGACGGAGACGGCGAAGCCGCGGCCACAGCCGCCGCAGGAGAGACGGTCGCCGGCACGTCTCCCCATATCGGCGGCGATCGCGGACTGGAGTCGTGCGGCGAGGGTACGGTCGGCTCCTGACCGGAGGAAGACGGCCCGGAAGTGGCAGGGTAGAGAAGGAGGGTCGAATTGGAGGCGGCGGGAAAGGGCGTCGATGGACTCGAAAGGGAGCGGCGATCGGTGGATCTCGGTGGACTTAAGGAAGAAAGGGAGTCCTGAAGCAGAGGAAAATGTTAGAGTTAGAGAGAGAGAGAGATGGAGAAGTTGGGTGAGGATCAAACCTGAGAGAAAAGAGAGGAGGACGGAGAAGGTGAGGAAGAGACGCTTGCGGCCGGGTTTCGTGGACCGCCGTGTGGAGGCCGCTTCGCCTTGGACTCCGGCGTCGGCGGCGGCGGCAGGAGGAGGAGGAGCGGCCTCGGAAATCTCCGCCATAGTTGTTGGGGGAGAGAGAGAGAGACGAAGCAAAGCAAATGCGTCTGTCGACCAGATCCAATTTAAAGTCGATTTGGGTTTGGGCTCGTGAATTGCCTCCCGACATAGAAGCCCTATCTATAATCTTCTATGATAATAAAAAATATATTATTAGAAATTATAATATTTTATGAACTTAAATTTGTTTAGAATAATTAAATTTAAAAAAACACTAATAATACTTCAAAAAACTTAATTTTTAGTACACTAATTATTGGATTGATTGATATTTATAGACTAAATTACTAACTAAAACTTTTAATAAAAAGTATTAATAAATAAAATCTATTAATAATATATGTATTAGGAAAATCATTATAGTCAACCTAACATGATCCAAACCTGAGAGCATAGGAATATTCAAGGTGATAACTCAGGTGATTTTGAGATAAAAGTATCCGGCTCCTAAAGTGTCATGTCAATAAAAATTTTTGACTAACATAGCATCAAAAATTAACTTTTGCACATAGTATAATCATCTGAATGTCCTCCTCTTAGTGTTTTTTCCACGTAGAACGGTAAAAAAGAGACAACCTCGAATGACCTGCATTATATTTCTGTTCATATGGACAGATTGGATGGAGGATAATCTTTTAACTTTTTTTTCTTTCACAATAACTGACTAACATAACATCAAAAATTAACTTTTGCACATAGTATAATCGCCTGAATGTCCTCCTCTTAGTATTTTTTCCGCGTAGAACGGTAAAAAAGAGACAACCTAAGTATATGTGATTTACTATTAATATATTCCATATCAATAGATTTCAATAAACTAGTTGTCTCTTTGGATCGGATGATATTAAAACATTATAAGCAAAAAAAATTATGAACAATTGAGTCTACTGCTTTCAACCTAAGCTTTTAATGAATCAGTTGTCGATATCTATTTATCTGTCACCTCTGCTCTTACTGAAGCCATCACTCCTCCATGGGCAGATAATAACTAGTTAAACAGAGAATAAAGTTACAAGGCATTGAATCTTCAAGGAAGCAATTTATTTCTCATGGATGCCTGTTGCTATTTAAGCTGATTCAGAGGTATGTCAAGGAAGATGTGCATTAATTATCTTAAAAGAAAATGACCAAGTTTTTCTCCTTGCATGGCATCCTTTTAGTCAATGCTGGTGCTGTCAGGATCTGCAAGTCTTTAATTCGGGTAGAAATGGAAACAAAACCACTGGCTCATGCATGCATTTGTGATTACCTCCTAATGGTTTAGGCAACAGAGAAATGTTCTTCAAGATGCTGACCAATTATTTTCTTTTAGGAAAGTAAATGTATAGCTAGTTGTGTTTCTACAGGAAGAACTGCACAGGACATTGCAGTTTGAACTCACAACTCAAAGAGTACTTTCTTTGCAGCTTTGTTTATGATGACACAACACTCAGTTGAGCTGCTCAAAGAATGGACTCCTTGCCAACATATATATGTGCATGTCTTATTAAAAGGCAGGCACAAGCTGTTTTACACTCCCAGTTCTGCAGCTTCCTCAGTCCAGCAGATCAAGTAGGCAATGTATTGATGATACATATCATTTACATGAGATTATTTTCTCCACATTAAAGTTGAAGTTATTCACCTTTCATTTAATGGAATCAAGAATGGTCTTCATCTTCATCGTTCCTTCTTACAAACCGGCCCTGCAATGATCGAAACAAGAGTGAGATCTCACACGATATTTTTGTTTTTTGTCCGTGAATTGTAAATGAATCGTGACATTATATGTTAATCAGACAAATGTTATATATAGGCATTAACTAAACAATTGTAGCATATAATTAAGATAAAAATCTGCTTCTCCTATGGCATATATATAAGTTGATTCAGATACAAGGTGCTATCATAAAAAGAAGCAACATCAACACACAAGGTGATGACCTCTAAGCTAGACTATCAAATTCCAAGTAGAACTATATTGACATCATTTCTCCATTCTGTGATGATCTAAGATAATTATGTAGAATTTTGAATGCAAATATATAAGTAGTGATAATTATTCAAAAGACTTGCTAATGCAACTAAATCAATTTAGCATAATATCGACAAACTGATACTATGCGCGATCGACTTCATAAATTCTTCCTATCTCAATCTTGACTCTCCCCAAACTCATAAATGCCTAATCAAAACCCTAGCTTTTTGTCTTTTGTTCCCCCTTTTATCTCTAACACAAGATTCCGCTTATATTTACAAAACATGGACTCGGATTTAAGACCCATCGACCGTGCTTATATTTTGACTATCAAGATACATATGTTGGAATTTTATGATAGAGAAGTCTGAATCAAACTGATTCAGGGCTCTTTGAATACCGATGCAACGATCCTTATTCCTATGTGGATCGATCATCCCCCCTTATTCGGAGGATACTCAACCTTACTTGAGTCAAACTACAATTTGATTGACTTCGACCAACATGTTCAATCCTAATCTTCTAATATATACAAGTCTGAGTCAAATTGAGGTAACATAGAATTGGACAACAGTGTGACTCAAAAGTTTGAACAAATTCAATATGTAGAATTCAACTCTTTCATTTCTTAACAACATAGATTTTCTTAATTCTCACTCAATATTCATCTCGTGAATATTTTTCTGATGATATAAATGAAAAGGTTGATCGAACAAAATCTAACACTAAAAATGATCCAATGCACGTATGTTGTTGTTTCGAGAGGTATTGTTTCTTATGGTATGTTTACCTTCACTCGTGGCCGCTTCTCAGCGTTAAACTTCCGGACCTCGTACCGTATCCTGTTGGCAAACAGCCGGTTCCTTCTCTTCTCCTTGTACCTCATCACCCTCGCTTCCCTGCTCATGCCGCTTCGCTCTTTCCCCTCAGCCCGCTGCTCCGGCACCTTCCATGGACTACTGCTCCTGCACCCCACCTCCACCAGCACCTGCTCCATCAGCATCAGTCGGTGTTCACGACACCCAACGCGTCAGATCTAACGTGAGAGGGGGGATGGAGAGGTGTTTGATAAATGGACTCACCGGGAGGACCGCGGAGTCGCAGGGGTGTTGGAGCTGCGGCACGACCTGAGGACCTTCGCCGTCCATGTAAAGCGGCCCCCTGTCCGACCACACCGCCAGGATCTCCTCGTAGTCCAACTTGAGCGCCAGAGCCTGCGGCGTCACGCACCGCCACATATCCACGCCACCGTTACCCTCGGCGGCGGAGCTGGCCACCTCCTCCGACGACGACGAGGAGGAGCGGCAGTACGCCCACCGCTCCCGTCCCCGGAGTGCCCGCCTCGCGAGCCCGTTTCCATCTCCGCCCTCCTCCTCCTCCTCCTCCTCCTCCCGGTTCATCGACCGCGACGCCAGGGACACCGGCGAGGGCGAACCGGATGAGGAGTCGCCACCACCGCCGCAGCCGAGGAGGGCGGCGAGCGTCGGCTCCCCGCCCCCGCCGCGGTCGTCGAGCAGGCACGCGACGTGGGGGTCGCGGTCGAGGTGCTCCGGCTGGAGGGGGAAGAGGTCGAGCTGGTGGCAGCGGGCGGTGGCGTCGTCGTCATCGTCGCCAGCAGCGGAGGAGAACATGTCCGAAGGATCCGCGGGCGAAGGAGGAGGACGAGGAGTGAGGTGACGACGGAGGCTGACGTACTTGGGCCTGCGCGCCTTCGATCGGGATCGCCGAGAGCTCCGCATACTCCCACTACTTAACTCGTCCGCTGATGGAGCAGGAAAAGCGAACACTTTCTCCTCCAGTTTCGATCTCCGAGGCAAAATGTCGCGCACTTTTTCTACAAGGATCGGCGAGGAAGTGCTGAGCTGGAGCAAATCAGGACACATGTTGCGAGGCCATTGGAGGATAGGTCAGAAGATCGCGAGGTTATCCTGATTTCGTCGGTTGCGGGTTGGTGATTCACGAGAGACGTAAATGCGCATCACGGGAGTTGGGGTGGGCCAGCGCGAGATTTTGAGAAACTGATGACGTCTGATCATGATCAGAGGGCGGAGGAGGATCGGATTCCCCAGTTGTCATGGGTCCACTCTAAACCTTCGATCACCCACGTCATCAGTCACATCAGCGGATTAATGTAAGACACTGACGAAGGGAAAAGGATGCTAGATATTTGTCACGGGGATCTCGCTCCTACTTCCGCACACAAGCTCGTACGGGAACCGGGACTCGGAAACCGACTCAAGGAACGAGACACCGACAAAGGAGGGGTGGGTTAACTCGGCGCAACTCAGGTCACACCGAATCGATGAACCTGAGCGTCTTTTAGACTATAAACAATTCAGATCGTAAAGATACGATCTCAATTATCTATAGGCAACTACGAGAATCTTTTTTTGTCATTAAATTCTATACAAGACAATATCTTTGGTTAAATTGAAACTCTAATCTTCTTTTTTCTAGTAAATCTTCCTAAGTTATCATTTCGTCTAGCCATAACGTCTATGAACCATGTCCAGTCTGTAACAATATGATAAGTCCATAAACAAAACGACCAGATGATGAAGGCAACATATTCAACAATGTCAAGTTCAATTACTAATATAGTTTTATATCTAACAACAATCAACATGAAACCGTTGTTAGAGTGATGTCCTCCCCACAGTAGACAAAAGTTGCGGGCCATTATTCTCAAGCACATTTGGATGCTAAGAGTTTGAGTACATAACTCATTGGTGAATGCTATTATTGCAAATGGTAGATGTTCCATGTTGCCGTGACTGCATAACAAGAGGGATCTCACGGAAAACTTACTGAAGCTGAAGCTTTTTGATGGATTCAATTTGCTTTGCGGGGTTCAATCCCTTGGGGCAGGCATGGGTACAGTTCATGATAGTGTGGCAACGATACAGCTTGAACTCGTCATTTATGGCATCCAGACGCTCCTTTGTGTACTGATCCCGGCTGTCTTGTATCCACCTACACAACAAAGCAAACCCTCAGCTCCGAGAAACATGTCCAAACAAAATCATACTCGAAGCAGAATTTGAGTACTAACAAATATGGAACAGCACAGAAGGAATCCAGAAAGGAAAAACAGGTGCAAGGCTTTTACCAATTGCTCATGCTCATCAAAGACGAGCAATGTCACAATTCATCATTCTCTATTTCTTTTGTCCATTAATATTGTCGTTTGCTCACCGAAGTCCAAATATCTTGGAACATTGATAGTTACCAGAACAAAACCACACAATCTTCAATATAGATACTGGCAAATGTGGGATATGTTCCCAGGGCCTCATTTTATTAAACTGGATGCAGAGTTTACGGGCATATGGGTACATAATAAGAAGTAATGATAAGACACCGTCAGGGTTTACTATGAAGCATTTGTCAAGATTGTAATGACCTGAAAATCTAAAGTTGATGTACTTGTGGACACCAATTGCATGAAGCATGCTTTGTGTTTCAAGGTTAGAGCATCTCTACAATTAGATTAACAGCAAAAGTGGAAAAATGTGCCCTTGCATCTATGTCACAGGCAATACAAACTACAAAGTTACATATAACATTCAAGCTGAAAGTAACATACAGAAAAAATATTATGTGACAAAATCTCAAGAATAACTCCCAGCTACTTCAGCAAAACTAATCTAACAACCATACAATTGATGTTAGACAAATTTTAAGCTTTGCTTCCAGTAATAGTAAGATGCCTCATTTAGATTACCCAAGCAAGAACTAATGGCCAAACCAAACTGAATGATGAATCAGGAAAGCTACCCAATCTGTCTTTATAATCAAGGAAAATCCGGTTCATCTTAATAGCAGAGTTTTTTATGTTGCCCAATAGATACACAAGCTCAAGTCTTCTATATATTGATGGATACAGTTGTAGAATTAAAAATTGAATTCATTTGAATATTACCATATCCCTGATATCACCTTTTTTTGCATCATTAAAAAAAAAAACTAGTACTCAAGCTCATCTGGAGCTTCATCCCAGATTCAATAATCAAGGTACAAGAAACAAAAAAAATCACAGAGTAATCAATTACCCATAATCCTACTCTTATGCCTATGGATGGGGACCCTGATAATGGCAATTTAACAAGGCAGATCTCAGTTGACACATAATCAATGCTGTAGTTATTCACGAACAAGATACTTGGTTATTTTGTTAAACTGTGATCATATCAGAAGGTTTTCCAGGTAAAGTGAGATACCAAAAACTCTAATAAGTGAAAAAAAAGGAAAGATCTATAGAAGAAAGGAAAAGAGAAAAGAAATCAAGTTTGAAAAAAATCAGAACAGGAGAATCTTAAAAGAAAGACCAGTGGAAGGCGACCTGAGAACAAAAGTTGTTAAGCAAAAACCAAATGAAGAATTCAGTGCCATATGACTTATTCAACAAAATAATCTAAATACTTGGTTTTAATAGATATATTGTTAAACATTAAACCTATCCTTTACTCGAGTAATTCAATGCTCATATGCTTCAACATTATTAGAACATGTTGCCACAGACCCTCACAAACTCACGAACTCAGCTTAGTCATACAAACAGTCCAAACCTTTGGTTTTGAAAAATATACTGTTAATCCTTCCTTATAAGAACATGTTGCCACCGACCCTCACAAACTCACAGACTCAGCTTAGTAGCACAAGACAAAGGATCAATAAATGACAAGCCATCATGATGACAACCAAGATACATAATGATTGAAGAAGGAAACCAAAACAACATTTCACAGGAGATGTGAATGATGGAACTCAAAAGCAGATATCTTGGGCTCCCTAACTGATGAAGTACCTGCCACTATTAGTATTTGTCAAGGGCTGATTCAAATTGGAAGCCTTAAAAATTCTTCACAAAAATGACCTTTTTTTGTTAAATGCCAATGTGAAATTCACACTAATGCTACCTTTAATTTGCACCTGCAAGAAAAGAACCTGGTTACTAGGCCTGCTAAGTCATTCTGCACAAGGTTTATGATTCCAGCCTTATCATTTACTGGACAGGAGATAAATTGACATGTTTTACTTTAACAAAAACAACATGGCTTCCATGTAAGGCATTTTGACAACATGCAATTTAAACAATTGCTAACTGAATGCCAAAAGCCCCATATTCAAAGATTCCTTCAAAGTTCAAACTATTTTTTTCTTTCTAAAAGCAACACAATATCAAGTTCGTTAAGAAAATTATTTCACAAAAAGAATTATTTGCTCACAAAAGAGTTTATAATCTCATAATCATTGTAATTAAGTAAGTTGTGTGATTCTCAGTAATCTATACCCAGCAAGCTCATCTAAGCACATAATCCATGGCTAAAACGCAATTTCCCAATAAAAAATTGAAATTCATCAAGTTCATGTTCATTTGTCGCTTCTATAAAGCAATAAAACATACTCGCCTCAAAGACATGCAAAGAAGATATCTTATGAATGACTTCATGATTATTTGCATAAACACAATGACGCAGAGAATTCCACTCTTTCTTATAAGAAAATGTGGCACACAGCCGGTCAAGATGCCACATAGTGCATATGCAATGTACAGATGCATACACAGCCATGATTGTATGTGGTTTGTATTAAAAAAATTCAAAAAAATATAATAAAGGGAAAAACAAATCAAATAAGTATATACTATAGACACTCATAAACTTAAAAAAATATTTTAATACTCATTAAGAAGCTATGTAAATGATAAAGTTTGAAGAAGCAAATAAAAGCCTAATTAACAAAAGTTCATTAATAGTGAATCATGTTCTATAGTATGAAATAATACAATAGTAGAATTAGTAACATTGGGAGGAAACATAAATCCATATGAAATTACAATTTCATGTATATGTGCACCACACAAGCATCCATATTGATGTGCATGATCACTTATGCAGTTGCATACACTGCATATGCAATCACACACCCTACATGAGCCACATATGTGAGGTAATCTTTGTACATTTCTGCACATACCACTTCTTAAAATAATTTAACAGAAGAAGCAAAGAAAAGCCTTCTTTAAGAAGCTATGTAAATGATAAAGTTAGAAGAAGCAAAGAGAATTCTAATTAACAAAAGTTAATTAATAGTTTATCATGTTTAACAGTATGAAATAATACAACCGTAGAATTAGTAACTTTAGGAGGGAACATAAATCCATATTCAATTACAATTTCATTTATATGTGCACCACATGAGCATCCATATTGATGTGCATGACCACCTATGCAGTTGCATACACTGCATATGCAATTACACACCCTACACAAGCCACATATGTGAGGTAATCCTTGTACATATTTGTGGCTGCACATACCACTTCTCAAAATAATTTAACAGAAGATCAATCAACTATAGGCAGAAAATAAGCCACATACTTTTAAAGCCAAATGCGTATTAAAGCGTCACAATGATCATCCATAACAATCTTTTCCAAATCCCAGTTACATTTATTCATCAGAGACCAAGGTGGAGTCATAGAGAACAAGAGAGAGACAGATAGGGAAGGAGGGAGAATGAAAACTACATTAGCTTGACACGTACAAAAGTTATAAACCTAATTTATTCCAGATACTAACACTGGAAGCATATTCATTCCATGATGTTGTCATGCATAGTTGACAATTATAAAAATTGATCATTTTGCAATTTGAGTTTAGGCTCTTTTGAATTGTACATGCATATGACAGCATCTAATTGAAAATTTTCTAATAAGCATTATAAAGGCAGGAAGGAACTCCAACATCTCTTTCCTCCCTCAAGGACCTAAATTCTATAAACACAGATTGATTGTTAAACCCTCAATCTCATGATGTTTGTGAATCTGCCATCAATTTATAAACAACAAGCGCAGACAAATTTTTTATAAAAAAATCATTTTCTTCATCACCAATCATTGACATAGGCCAATCATTAAGCAGCAAAGCTGAATTCAACAAAAAAAATTCTTCAAAGAAACAACTTTAGGCTGCTTTAAGCAATGAAAGAAATACAGCTAACCAACACATTCCTAGAAAAAGGGATCCAGTAAAAGAACAAATCACCTGTGGGCGTGGAGGAGGGCAGCCGGCCCGAGATAGGTCTCAGGATTCCACCAGTAGCTAGGGCAGGAGGTGCTGCAGCAGGCGCAAAGGATACACTCGTACATCCCGTCCAGCTTCGCGCGATCCTTCTTGCTCTGAGGAACCTCCTTCCCGGGGATGGGCGGCGGATCCTTCCTCTTGAGCCACGGCTCCACGCTCTTATACTGGCTATAAAAGTTGGTCATGTCCACCACCAGATCCTTGACCACATACATATGCGGCAGCGGCGTGATCGTGGTCGCGGCCGTGGAGGAGGACTGGATCTTAGTGAGGCAGGCGAGGCCGTTGTCCCCATCGATGTTCATCGCGCAGGAGCCGCAGATACCCTCCCGGCAGGAGCGGCGGAAGGTGAGGGAGGGGTCGATCTCGTTCTTGATCTTGATGAGGGCGTCAAGGACCATGGGGCCGCACTCGCCGAGATCGATCTCGTAGCTCTGAAGCTGCGGCTTCTCCGGCTGGTCGGGATTCCACCGGTAGATGGAGAAGGTCTTGGTACGCTTGGGCTTGGAGGCCGCCGAATCGGACTGGGACGAGTGGTGCTGAGCCTGAAGAAATCGCGCAGCCGTGGTCGCCGGGGCTTGGGTCGGGAGAAGGCCGCGCGCGGCAGCGGCGCCTCGGCGGAGGAGAACCCTCGATGCGGCCATTGGAAGTGAGCAAACGGGAGAGGACAGGGAAAATAGCGAAATAAGAATGGGCACCGAAGTGATATGATCACCGTCGGTACACATACTGGGAAAAGGTGTGTAGGTCAGGAAGAAACAGAAATACCATTTCTTATGGACCCACGTGTTCCACGTTGCTTGTTATTGGTCGTATTCTTGGATTCCTGCATAATCGACCACGTGGCACACTTGTGGTCCAGTAATATTTCAGGTAAGCGAGGAGGTAGTAAGAGAGAAATTGGTCACAAGGGCAAAAGAAAGAGCTGATAGGTGCACCGCCAATGAAACTTATGACGTGGCATCGTTGTGTCCCAATAGAATAGAATCTAAAGGAAGATACGCTTACACTATTTCCCACCGTCCAGTTGATTGGAGAAAGTTGTCACAGTTCAGATGGGGCCCGCGTGTAGAGCAATGCCACGACCAATTGCAAAGAAGGTAGCACTGGTTGAAGCGTAGGAAGAGCTTTTTTTTGTGACCATGTAATCCCCACCAGCCCCACTCATCATCCATGACCTCATCATTAGTGACGGTAAGTAATCTTGTAACTGTCCATTTGGTGATTATTCACTCAAAGTTAGGTCAAAAATTTATTATTATTATTATTAGACATGAAAAAATGTGGAAGCCACCTCCCAACTTTCTGAAAATGTGGTGCTGATTCAGATTCATGTTCTCATATTTTTCTGTTGTTTTTTTAAAGAATATTGAATAAAGAATATAATCAAATTACTTACTTTGGTGGTTGGCTTGAGAGTCTTTGGTTTAATGAGGAAAATAATTCAAATGATATAGAACAGAATCCTTGCCTGAGTGAGGCATCCTCCAAAGACACCAATCCTTTTCTCCATTATGTTCTCAGGCTTCATGAATACTGATCTGATCTGTTATGTTTCCACAGCACTTGGTCTTTCTCATGCGTGATACTTATCTCAAAAACTATTTGATGTATGAATTCAGAGACACAGGAAGATTGCATTTTCCATTCAGCATCACTATAGTCATCTTAGCATTTAAAGGATTGAAGACATCCTCTTGAGATAGTTTCTCATTACTCAGTTTATACTCGCATACAATCTTGACAGTTTCTTACACACACCCAACTGCAACAAATGGGGTGTGTAATGCTCCAAAGAATCTTGCCTTGAGTTTTTAGTCAGTGAATCCAAAGTAGTCCATCAACAGCACAGATTGTATATGATGAACAAAGAGTTCCCAGAGAATGGCAGCTCTATTCCACTCATTGATTGATTTCAAACCAACTGTTTTTTCTAATAAATCAGGCCTTCACCTCATGAATTATATGCTTTGGCAAAATAAAAGCACGATTTTGGTAGTATCTGTATACTCAACATTAGTCTTCAACTGCAATATGCTTGAATGAGGTAAAACTGAATTGTGTCTTGTTCATGTTCTAGCTTTTCAAGTTATCCTCTGCACCAAAATCATTTGTTCCACAGAATCTAGTTCAGAAGAGGCAAGGAGAAACACTATATAACAGGAGGAAGCTCTTAATGCAGCACAAGCAGAACCCTCATCAGCATTTGGGAGGCAAAGACATATAAAAATGGTCACAAATTAATGGATTTGATTATACTGATCATCATTACACAAGAATTTAAACATGACTGCTATTAAGGATCTAACAAGATGGCAGAATCTCATTATCCCAAAATCATTCAAGTTATCTTGGCCCTCACAAAAATATATGTTATCTACCAAGTCCAAAGCACCTCTAAATAGGTTCTCCTATCCATGTTTTACTTTAACGTTTCAAATTCTTAAGTAAGCAAAGAAAAATATTTATCAACTTGACAAACCAACTATAGCCTTTTTTTTACTCAAACCCAAAAGATTACTTAGAAACATTAAAACATAAGTTTTGTATGAAAGAAAAGGTTACTTGGAAAAACTAGTTTCCGTTTATCTCATCCCAAAAAAAGCATGATTTATAGAACTTGCATAATTTAAATCAAGATTCAAGAACTTTCACATGTATGCGATAAAGAAAAAGACAAGTTCCTTTCCAACTGGAAGGACAAATAACCCAAGGGGTTCAGCTAATCTGTGCAGTATAAGCATCACTAGCAAATGATATACTACAAGTGAGTAGGCAATGAATTCCATGCATACATGACCATAGTGAAGGTGAGATCAATGAAGATAAAGTAGATGCATCAAGCTAAAGTAAACATGGGGGAAGAATGACTTCAAGTTACTCCACAGGTTCAGATATCACTGATGATTGAGGACAAAGTAGAAGATAAGGCAATAATAGTTAATAGACTTTGTCGACAGGCAATAATTTCTTCATCTTCGTTCCTGCCCATTGATGTCATAATAGAACAAGAAGCAAATATGAGTTAACTATGATAATTTCAATTATATTCGTGTTAAGATGCTTTTAGGCAGCTTATCCAATCTAAGCGATGGCCATCTTTTTTGACTCGACAAAGAGTCTTCAGATGACTTCATGAGTTTCACAAGGCAAATGAGGAGTGCATAAACACCTGATCAGAAAGTCAATTAGCATATATAATAGAACAAGAAGTAAATATGAGTTAATTCTGAGATGTTATAATGGTGTTTGTGTTAGTCACTTTCAGACAGCTTATCCAGTCTAAGTCATACCAATCTTATGCTTTGAAAAAGAGTTTTCGGATGACCTTCATGAGTTCCACGAAGCAAAAGTGTGCACAAAGACTGATAAAGAAAGCCAATTAGCATATATACTGAGCTCCACCTTTTCTTTTCCTTTTGTTTTTCTTCTACAAAGTTTTCTTTAACAATGTGCCTTAAAACGTCCATTTTCTATGCAATTATTCTTAGGAGAATTACAATGGTACTCTACTTCACAATTGGAACAACTGAAGTGTGAGGTCGGAAGAGCTCTTTTCTTACCAGATCCAATCCATAAGGAATGGAATGGTCAGCTTTCCAGCAATCTGTACATCATTCTCCTTAGGTCTCCTGATCATACTACATAATCATAATAAACCAAGAAAAGGGTGTCTGGAATGATCAGCGGCAAACTATCTATATATGAATAGAAGCGCCTCAGGTTATCCATTTCTAAAGTCATGGTGTCGACCACATCGCTCTTGTTTGTAAGCACCCATAGGTCTCTTGAACGCACCCTTTTTATGCTTCCCCTACAGAAGGGGCAGGACTGAGATCTCACATTCCTGTAAAGTACAATCATGGCTCATTCAGGGAAAACCAAAGTTGAAAGAGAGCACATAACAAACTGGAACGGAGGAAGACTTCACCAGTCACGGTAGCATTTTATGCACATGGCATGGTTGCAGTTCGGAAGGACCATTTTGGTGCAAACCTCCATACAAATTCCACATTCGTCGTCTCTGTCCAATTCCCTATCAAAAAACTTCTTCCAGTGTTCCATCCTTTTCCTGACAACTACCTCTTCACCTCGGCCCTTCTTAAATCGTGCTCTTTCGACCAAGTTGCTTTCGAGTTGTCGGAGGGAGGGATATATAATAGCTGCAAATTTGGTTCAAGACTACAAACCGTGTGACGATACACACACATATATGGGAAACTAGGCAATTCAAGAATTTGCAGCACAATAAAGAATTCAAGTTCGGATTGTGCACCGTAGAACTCTCTAATGCTAGCTCGCCTTTCGAAAGTAGATACTGTTGTCATACCATCAACATAGACCTGCATAAATCAGATTTTTATCATCCCGCATGGCTGGCTGTAAAGACATTTCTTCTTCAATGATCAACAGTAAATTGCAGATGATACTCGAAAGAATTTTCCCAAACTGTTAGAGAACTACCTTGTGGACAAGAACTCGAAAAAGCCCCAAATTGCTCGGTAGGCTGTAAGAACAAGTGCAGTCCAACCACTGCATTAGGAAGAGAAAGAAGGGTGCCAAGGGGCTATAAGACAACCTCATCTGGAGACAGGCACCACCATAAGCCCTTTGGATAGCATCTGCCCTGTAATCCCAACAAGCCAACCACACTCAATCACCACGACATGAAACCATCATCTGATTCCAAAACCCTAGAAATCGAGACCACCCACCCTTGGGTGTCTGACAACTACCTTTGGAATCACTATAACCACTACACAAAAACAACAAGCATATAAGATACGAGTAGAGGAGAGAGAGATTACAAGGTGTTGGCATGGTTTATGTCAGCTTCGAGGGCTTTGAGTGAACCTCTGAAGGATGGTGGCCTGGCCATCTGGCTCTGAAACATTGCTTTGACCACTTCTCTTGTACCCACTTATGCTTTGCGGGATGAGAAGAGGAGGAGAAGGAAATAGAAAGAGTAAGCAAACAAGCAAATGATTAGAATCCTTCCAGCCGCTACCCTATGCCTTCATTATATACCAAAACTCTCTCTCTCTCTCTCTCTCTTCCTAAAAGAAAAGGAGCAGTAAGAAAAAGTGGACCGCAGGGGGGGAGGGCAAGAAAAGGCAACTTGTCTGCCTTGGAAAGAAGATTAAGAAGAAAAAGAATGCAATCTTCAAAGGTTGAATTGAATGGCTGCGGATGCACAGATTTCTATCTTCCCCATAAACAAAGAAAGGCCACAAACAACTCCACCAAGCCACGGAGAACCCCAACAGGGGGATGAGAAATTGCCCTGCCCGTTGCTGGTTGATTCCTGGGAGGCTGGGGAAGGATTGCTTCTTCTGCGGTAGGATCAAGAAAGGGATTTGGAGGCGGCGTCGACGCCCACGCCGGCCTCGGCTGCATGATTGACCGATTGACCATCAGGCAAGTCAACTCTTTCGGCTCACCTAACCGAAAGGTTGCTGAACTGCCAACGTGTCCAACCTTGATAATACTCTTTTCATTTTTTTAATATTTTTTTATTTTTCTCAAATAACATTATTTTCTTGTAATCCCCATAATGCCCTTCGTTGTTGATCACCTGCCATGCTCTCTATCGTCGTCTCCACCCTCGACAGTGATAGTGGAGGTGTCAGACAAGGGCACGCTGATCGACGGTCTGATGATAAGAACGGACGACGAACAACGATAAGAGACATTATGAGTATTACAGAAAATAAAAAATATTTATTAGAATATATATATATATATACGAATAAAGAAAGAGGAGTTTCTAATTGTGTTGACCAAACATTACATTTTAGCCCAATTTCTGTTGGTTGTCAACGAGGTTTGACCTTTGGAAGATCACTTGTACGTGATGATTTTGATTCCTCAATTGCATCCCACCCCATGCGTGTAGTGTAATTGCCTATGAAACTTTGTTTCATAGGAACAAAAATATATATTTGAAACAATGAGAATATTGTGGTCCTCAAAACTTTGCTTGATTTCTAACATTTTTATTATTATTTATAAATGAAATATCACAACAGCTAATTCAATGAAAATAGAATTACGTTATTAGAAAATTAAATATCTACTTCAGCTTAATATTTGATCGAATTATAAACTCGTTGTATCAATCAATATCTAAAATTTATTTTACTTATTTAATTTAGAAACCAATTCCAAGTGGTTTCGATTTCGATTATGATTCCAAATTGAAATAATTTTATTTTTCTAAAATATCCTATGGTTAGTCGTTTATGAAGCTATTCAAAAATATATTCATCATTTGTTGGATCAACTTTTTTTTATTTTTGGTCAGTTGAGAACTAAACTAAAATTTTTTGTTTTGATTTTGATTTTAGATTTTAACTGTATTTAGTTTGATTTGGAACGTTCAAACTATTGATATGATTTGATTCTGATTCAAAATGAACTACGATGTCATTTATAATAAATTGATATTATATTAGAAATGATGATGATAATAATAATATATGATGGTTGTAGTGAAAATATGACGATAGTGATAATAATATTGTAATAGTGTATTGGTGACAATAACAGTGATAATAAAATGATTATGGTCGTGATTAATTAAGGTAAATTGGAGGGCGAATACATTATAATGGCACATTAGGTATGAGATACTAACAACTATGATGCCAACATTAGCAATAATAATAAAGGAGTCATAATGATGATATTGACGATGGAATAGTAAGTTAAAAATAATGATATGATCCAGGAGAGGGTCCGATCTCTTAAAAGCTTGATTGTTACTCCATCGGGAGTTTCATTGCTAAGTGTCTACATATGATTGGATCAAAACGATTGTGGCTTTCGTAATCACGATTCCAATATTTTTTCCTGTTTTGTATGACTATTATCGACACAAATGATAATGTCTCATTGACATGCCTGAGCGGGTCGACTTGGCGTGGAATGCTCGTGTGGAAAAGGAAGTATTTCCATCCATAAGCCTTCAATGTGATGACAATACTATACGTGTGAGTGAGGCTCACTACATATTACTTTGTACTTAGTATTTTTTTTCCTAAAGTTTTAGAAAATTATATTGATATTCATATAATTATAAATAAAATATTTATATTTATTTATCGTAACATCGCCAGTTTTATTAACGAAAACATGAAAATAAAAGATAAAAATTAATTTTAGTACTTCAGTTAGTGGTGAGGAACGACGGTACCGCTCGAAGTCGCGAATGATTATTATGGATGAGAAGAGCGATGACAAGAGATGAGAGCTGCTCTGCATCTACATCGGTATCGATGTAGTTACCAAGCGATGAAGGAGTCATCGATGCAGATAATGGGTGATGCTGCTTTGCATTTGTGTCGACGTCGACATAGTTGTTGAGCCACGCTACTTGACATTTGCGTCAATAGCCCTTTCATCGTTTGGTATCTGTATTGATGATATTTTTATCGCTCGATAACTACGTCGATATCAACGCAAATACAGAGTAACAAAAAAGCTGCTCAACAATTACGTCAGTGTCATGCCGATGTAATGTAGCCCTCATTTCTCGCTATCGGTCTCCTTATCCACCGTAACTACCCGTGGCTCTCAACGACATCGTCATCCATTATCACCATCAACTAAAATGTTAAAATTATATTTTTTTTATTTATTTTTATGTTTCCATTGATAAAAATGATGACTTTAAGATAAATAGACCTAGATATTTTCAAGGAACCAGAATATTAATGGTAGTTAGGAATAATATATAATTAGCTGATGGGAGTAACATCAGTTATATATGCGTCAAAGCAAAAACTGATCATATCCGACGGTAGAAAACCTGTATCTTTTTAAGTATTATTTAATTTTTCATTCAATTTCGTATTTTTTTAAGCAACCCGATCGATTAAGCCAACGTCTTCGCCTATATAAGCCGAAGCTGAAACCCGCACTCCCCGTTCGGTTCCTATTCACCTTCTGTTCTCACTCTTCGATCGCACCATGGGATCTTCGTTCTTTTGGATCGTATGTGATCCGGTTGTGATCCTTACGTTCTTCTTTTGCAGCGGGAAAGATCAAGATCGGCATCAACGGTTAGTTTTCCCCCGACGTTTTCGAAATCTATTTGATCGATGAGCGCCTTGTTGATCCGATCATGTGGTTCTTGCTAGGGTTCGGAAGGATCGGGTGGCTGGTCGCCAGAGTCGCGCTCCAAAGCGACGATGTGGAGCTCGTCGCCGTGAATGACCCCTTTATCACCACCGATTACATGGTACTATGTCATTTTAGTAATCTTTATCTAGAGTGCAGATCTAGCGATAATGTGATTTCAGTAATGGCTGGATTGATGGCTTATCTCCCCATTCGTTTATGTTTGTTGACATCGGATGCTTCAATCTTCTTGTGATATTCTTGATATGTGGATCGGTATATGTCCTGATCCGTGGTTAACAGTGAATTCTCTGGTTCTAGTGGTTTTCTGTAGACCAAATTGGAAACACTTAAACATCTGGTTGACTATGACTATTCCAGATATTTTTGTTCTGTTTGGGGTTTTGACCTTATCGCAACTTGAAATTATCCTCATCTCATTTGGAAATGATATGACAGCGTTTGTTGCCTTTCATATATGTCTGTTCGTAAATTGCAAGATCTTTACATTTGCTCCATTTTTTTCCTTCAATCTGATACTATTTGGCTGGGTAATGCACTGCAGACGTACATGTTTAAGTATGATACCGTGCATGGATCTTGGAAGCATCACGAGATCAAGGTGAAGGACTCCAAGACTCTTCTCTTTGGCGAGAAACAAGTTACTGTTTTTGGAGTTTGGTATCCTATTCTTAACCCTCTTCTGATAAACGGTACAGGGGTGTTTAGATGTTATCATCAGTTGTGCATTGAAACTTTTATGGGTTTTAGGAATCCTGAGGAGATTCCATGGGGTGAGACCGGTGCTGAGTACATTGTGGAATCCACTGGTGTCTTCACTGACAAGGACAAGGCTGCTGCTCACCTTAAGGTTATGGTCATTCTAGATTTGCTTTATTTATGTGATTCGTTTTTGTCTCTTTATTAATATCGCCACTGATGATTGACTCTGAATGTTATTCATTCCCAACCATTATAGTTTCATATATATGGAAATTTCTTTAGGTTATACATTCCTTTAACTGCTTCATTACTGTCAAATAGCCTGGGCTACTTATATTGTGGACCTACTTTGATGCTTAAAGTGATGTGGTCCTTCACAATTGATTGATAGTCACTTCAATATATTTTAACATGTCAGCTATGTATCAAGAAATCATTCATAAGTTAGCTATTCCTATCTTTTTATTCTTTTGTGGAAAGTCTGATATGACATTTGAAAGATAGTTTTAGTAGAAATTGGTAAATAAAAGCTGGTAAAACTCACATCTGTGACATCGTAGAAGATTGCTATATGCCATGTAAACTCGTCCTACTTATAACTGTGACCTAGGCGTTACTGGTTCTATCATTCAAGTGTATCTCACAGTTTTTTCTTTCTATGAAATTGAGGGATCAATGTACTTTTTCATTTCATCATGAAACTAGTGCTTGGACTGCTGGAATTAATTGGAATTCCCTATTGGACCTTTCTAATCTAAGAACAGGGTGGTGCCAAGAAGGTCATCATCTCCGCTCCCAGCAAGGATGCTCCAATGTTCGTTGTAGGGGTGAATGAAAATGAGTACAAGCCGGACATTAATATTGTCTCCAATGCAAGCTGCACGACCAACTGTCTTGCTCCTTTAGCCAAGGTAAATCACATTTTGACATTGGCTATTTTCTGTCTTTAATCTTGAACTTGATATTAATTGGTTTTGTTTAATTATCTTATGTGCCAGGTTGTCCATGATAGATTTGGAATAGTAGAGGGTTTGATGACCACAGTTCATGCTATCACTGGTAATTATTATTTGCACCTTACATATTTGATTCTTTGAAGTTCAACAATTTTTCTGAAGCTGTTAATATGTTCTTTACTTTTGTTTTTCAGCTACTCAAAAAACCGTTGATGGACCATCTAGCAAGGACTGGAGAGGTGGACGAGCTGCAAGCTTCAACATCATTCCTAGCAGCACTGGTGCTGCAAAGGTTATTAGAGTAACCAAATTTATTAGTCATTTAGTTGTATATTCAAGTATTCAACATATACCGTGCATTTGAACTGGTTTCTGTATGTTTTGTGACTTATGTATACCCTATAATGATGGACTGATTAAGAATATATTAGTAAACATTTATGCACAAGAGCAATCGCATTAGACTTCATGTAGATAATAGTGCTACTTTTTATGCATGTTGATCTGCAGACAGTGGTCAATCTTTAAATCCCTGGGTTGGTAGTTAAAATAACTCACTGGTATGGCATTTCCACAATAACATTTTTTGCAGTGGAAGTGAAGGTGTCCTATTTTGATTTATTTCTTGGTCCATTTGCATTACAAGATCATGTGAATGGTAGACAATTTCCATTTGAATTGCTCGAGTTTTACTGCTTATATTACCTTTTTGATTAATTTTATTTCTTATGTTTGCTTGGCTTGGCTTGACAATTGATAACTTGTTCATGACTAGTCTGACATCATAAATGCATTTTTAACTAACTTGATCTGGTAATCACTCACATAGGCTGTTGGAAAAGTGCTTCCTGCTTTGAATGGAAAGTTAAATGTTAGTTCTTTTACGGTAGTCCTATGAGGAGTGATTTGTATATGCATTTCCACAATAATATTGTTTGTAGTGGAAGTGAAGGTAAACTATTTTGATTTATTTCTTGGTTCATTTGTGTTACAAGATCATGTGAATGGTAGAGAATATCCATTTGAATTGCTCTTTGCTTGGCTTTCTTGACAATTTAAAACTTGTTCATGACTAGTCGGACATAAATACATTTTTAACTAACTTGATCTGATAATCACTCACATAGGCTGTTGGAAAAGTGCTTCCTGCTTTGAATGGAAAGTTAACTGGTATGGCTTTCCTGTGTTCCAACTGTTGATGTGTCGGTCGTGGATCTCACTGTCAGGCTTGAGAAAGAAGCCGCCTATGAGGAGATCAAGGCTGCCATCAAGTAAGTTGATGCAGATGATTTGTATCTTTTAATGACAATGATTATGTCTGCTGTGTTTTAAGTATTGACTAAATCAAGTTGCCATTCATTTCTTTTACATATTGATTGTATCGGGTTCTTTAAGTAGGTCAGCTGGAAGGTAATAGAATAGTCATCAGAAGGATATGGTTGTATCATCTTTTAACTATTATCTTAACAAACATAACTTTCCACTGATCATATTGCTATATAGCATATACATAGCTGAAGCGTGGGTCATGGACACTTTTCTATGTTCAGCATTCTAGAATCTTTTTAATTGGTTGCATCACAGGGAGGAATCTGAGGGAAAGCTGAAGGGCATCTTGGGATATGTGGAGGAGGACTTGGTATCCACCGACTTTGTGGGAGACGAGGTGCTGTCAACGCTGGAATTCTTAATTCTGAAAGCAATTAAATAACAAGCTTTGAATTTACCCTGCGCATGACTAAAAAACTTTCCGTATCAAAGATGTCCATGTATTCTCTTCATCAGATCATGTTGGTTAAGCTTTTAAATTGCTTTTCGCAGATCAAGCATTTTTTATGCCAAGGCTGGAATTGCTTTGAATGGAAAGTTTGTGAAGCTTGTGTCTTGGTATGATAACGAGTGGGGCTACAGGTAACCGAACTATATTCTCTCTGCATCAAGAATGATACTGTGGACATCTAGAAGAGTTGGGCATAAATTTTGCCTAATTTCTATTTCCCTACTTGCAGCTCACGTGGTATCGACCTGATTCGCCACATGAACAAGACCCAGTGAGATCACCTGCTTCCCTTGCCCATGCGGGTTGGTGCTGTACGTGGCCGTTCCGCCCTTTTCTTGATACAAATAAAATATTTCTGACGTGATGTTTGCTTGGTATTTATATGTCTACCTTTTGTTTTGTGATGTTAATTTATTGGTTCAATGTGAACCTGAAACCCGAAGGTTTTCAAGACTATAATTTTTAAGTTATATTTATTTATTTTTCTCTTTATAACTTGATCGATTAATTGAGCTAGTTTTATATATTTATGTCTTTTATAGTTGCTTTGTTAACGCTGCTTGCACTTCAAGATGTGCCTCCTGACACTTACTATTCATAGATGACAATTAACATTATTTTGTTTCTTTTCAATGTGAGGGCATGCACGGTCGCTGGACTCGTATACAACTATTGATCACATTATTTTAATCTATTAATTAAATTAATTAACTGTTTGCCTCTCTTTTAAACTCTTCGGAGCTCGGGCACCATAAAAATTTTATACGTTTACCTATTTTTATTCTTTCACAGCTTTCCTTGCATAGTTTATTTTTATTTTAAGAAAAACATAAGAATCTGTGGCATCTAAACTCACTTCCAAAGCAAAATTATCCACAGAATGTTTAGGAAGCCTAATGTCCCCAAGTCCACAACTTTATCAATTGCATTCTTTTACATCATATTCTTTGGATGTCTTAACTAATCTTCAGACTGTATACGTTAGACATTTTTTGCATTACAAAATGATGCACAACGTTTGTATAAGGTGTGTGTAAATAAGGGAGAGCCTCAGAAGCTGACACAAGTGGTTTCAATCTAAAGATTTTGGGAAGGGTTGGCATCGTCGCTCGCACCGCTGCACGAGATCTTCACGTGCATTTTTTTTTTTGTCAACTTGCTTTCTAAACCTCCCTTGTTTCGGCGCCTAAAATTCCGCTCACGCGCAGCTGTTCGAGTCGAACCCCCGGAAAACACCTGTTCCCCCCACCGACCCGACAAACCCCGGCGCCCGCTCACAGTAATAGTACCAGAGCGAGGAGAGAGAGGAAAAAGGAGGATCACCGAAACAACCAGAGCAAGAAATAAACGAGAAAGAGCACGAAACCAACAGCTCTCCGCCCACCATTTTCTCTTCTCCGGATGCCGCCGCCTCTCCACCACTTCTTCCCCCCCTCCTCCCCCTCCCCCTTACTCTATTCTCGCTTCTCCTCATCCTCTCTTCCTCCCTCCTCGGACCCATGGCCAGACCTGGAAGCGGGAAGCAGACGCCACGGAAATGCGTCTTCCTCCTTTCCTGCGTCGTCTTCCTCGCCATCGTCCTCCTCGCCGACTTCTTCTGGGTCTCCTCCTCCTCATCGCCCTCGGGCATCTCTCCTCCCTCTTCTTTTTCCTACTGGCCCACCTCCTTCGACCTCTCCCTCGGCTTCTCCACGCCCAAGGCCAAGCAAGTAAGCTCGATCTTCACCCCGATGCCTTTGTTTGGGCTCGGAATCTCGGTTCTCGAATCTGGTGCCTAGGGGATTTGGTTTGGATACAATGTTGCTTCTTTTCTCGTCGGATCTGAATTCGATCTGCAGATCTTTCTGTTGCTCCGTCTAGTGGAGACAATGGCAAAGCTATGAGGCTTGCGTTGTTAGTTCATCGAGGTTTTTCTTTTAGATTTCAGATGCTTTAAAGTTTAAATATTAGTGAGAAAGATAAACCATGGTTGGAAAGGCTCATCTTTTACATCGGTCCGTCTACATCTTTGGACTTGGCTTTGTTTAGCTTTGTTTACATGCCAATGCACCGGGGCTTGCTTTTATCTAATAAGCGTAGTTTATTCTGATTATGTTTTTGCGACCTCGTTTCTGTTATCGGAAGGATTATATGACGTCTTTCAACCTTTAACTTAGTCTGGAAACCTCATGCATATCGTCATATGCCTTTGAAAATTTCTCTTATGTATTGTATACTTCGGAAGACTCCTTTAATAAACGTAATTCTCTTGCTTCTGACCGATGTAGCAGTTGTGCGGAATTGTCTTCTCAAAATATTCCCAAGGGGATTTGCTGTATTCTACCTCAGTCGCCTTTTTCTTTTCAATTGAATTAATTGCTATTGGCCTGTATATATGAAAGAACTGTTTTTAGAATATTCCTCTTGTCCTCCGACCATGGACAAGAAGTAGTTTCTACTTATGCTTATTCCCTTGAAGATTCATTATTCAAGTGTGAAAAATAAGTAAAAACAGTAGCCGCTGCAAATGATACTAGACCTTTCTGCATTGCTACTTATTTGGGCCAATTCTCCCTGTAGCATCTCCTTGTATTGTCAGTTAATCCATGTATTCAGTTTCTCTAGTTTTCCTGATGATGCTGGCAGTGCTTTTTGTGCTTCTTTGTCCAAATTTTGCTTAGGAGATTGTGGACTTGCAACAAAATATTATTCTGTTGTTTTGCTCGTATAAGTAATTTTGGCAATCAAATTGCTGATGCATCCTGGAATTTGTCCTGTTTAGGTGCATTTAGTTGTTTTCAATTTTCAATGCCTTCATATATTTTGGGAGGGTGGCAATTTGATTTTTTTTTTTTTTCCTGCAGCCAAAAGGAGACTCTAAAGGTGTCAAGTTGTCAGTTAGATATCTTAATGCAACTTTTGCTGATTTACCTGCACCCCAAATAGAATGGGAAGAGATGCCTGAAGCACCAGTACCTCGTCTAGATGGGGCAGCTGTACAAATTAATGATCTGTTTTATATATTTGCAGGATATGGTACCATTGATTATGTAAGGACTTGTGAAAATTTTAATATCTTATCTTATTCTTCTAGGCTTTAGACTACATTGACATGCTGTAGTTGTTTCGACTTTCCAAATTATGTAAATCTAAACTAGAATCGATGACTCTGCTTTTAAATCTTATTCTTTGCTGGTGTTTGATTAGTACAACATTTAGCCTTTGATTATTGAGTTTGGTTAGTGCGCTCTGAACTTAATTCGTGAATTTCATGCTTCTACAATCATTTTGATATCTCATGTTGAAGTACTTGATGCCTAACCTTTTAATTCTAATATCATATTCTTCCATGCATTCATCATTTAGGTGCATTCTCATGTTGATATATACAATTTCACAAACAATACATGGGGTGGAAGGATTGAAATGCCAAGAGAAATGGCAAATTCTCACTTGGGAATGGCAACGGATGGAAGATATATCTATGCTGTCACAGGACAATATGGTCCACAATGTAGAGGCCCTACTAATCGCAACTTTGTGCTGGATACACAGACGAAAGAGTGGAGTGAATTGCCCCCACTACCAGTTCCTAGGTATGTGCAGTTTAGCACATTGTTTCTGTCTAACTCCTGCATTTTTATGGAGTCATCTCTGGAAGAGATCTCTTTTACATAAGCAGCTTCATCTGGATTTTTTCTGCATTTCAATTTTCAGGTATGCCCCAGCAACTCAACTTTGGAGAGGCAGACTGCATGTTATGGGTGGCAGCAAAGAGGATCGCCATGAACCTGGATTAGATCATTGGAGCATTGCAGTAAAGGATGGCAAGGCATTGGAAAAGGAATGGACAACTGAGATACCAATACCACGTGGTGGTCCTCACAGGTATTTTGCCAACATTGCACATAATATGTATCAGGCATAATTTTTACGTGTTATATTGCCAAAATTTTGGTTTAGCACCTCAGACTTGAGATGCCATTAGGTAGAAATTAATGCCTTCCACTAAACTTTGATATGATTATTATAGACTCACAGTAGGTAATAGGTGTGGCAGGATCTTTTTCTTAGAAGATTCTTTTAAAATTCTTCATATTTATGTTGTTTCATAAATTTGGATGTTTTCTATCAGTCATAGTGTTGGCAGAATATCTTGTAACTGGAATACCATCACCTGGTGGTTTATTTTGAAGGAAGTTTTACTTCAGTTAATCTGTCAAACGGTATTTAGAGGTTGGTAGCTTTAACTTATTGCCAACAAAGAGCTTGCTGTAATTTTATTCTTTGTGATGGCCACCTTTATTATATTAAAAATAACTTTGCACTTCTATGACACTTGTAGAGATAGTAAATGGC
The DNA here is from genome assembly GCA_001649415.1 of Musa itinerans. NCBI lineage: Eukaryota > Viridiplantae > Streptophyta > Magnoliopsida > Zingiberales > Musaceae > Musa > Musa itinerans. The sequence continues at coordinate 73,275 of LVTN01000884.1, read as the reverse complement.
CTTTGCAGAATAAGTCAGTTTGTAATTAATTGAAGATAGAATAATGAAAATGTATTTTTCCATTTCTCATGGTATATTATATTCTGCCATCAGGGCATGTGTTGTTGCTAATGATCAACTGCTAGTTATCGGTGGTCAAGAGGGTGATTTTATGGCTAAGCCAGGATCACCTATATACAAATGTTCTCGAAGACATGAGGTACTATCTTTTTTAAGTTGTCATACTTTGCCTACTTCAACGCAAAGTAATTTCATCTTCCATGAAGTAATTTTATTCTGTTTGGTATAACTCAACTGTTTTAGAATGGCATAGTTTAGTACTATTTGTGCCTTGGATATCTTCTGAAAACTCTTCTACTGGAATTTTTTTCTAATTCTCTTGGCATTTTTCCACTTGTGCCCTGTATATCAAGCTTATAAAAAACATATAACATTCTGCCTGTCATTCATATTTGTCATGTGTTACATCAAATCATATTTTTTGATAATTTAAAAAAGTGTAGCAAACATAAGTTACAGAATATTTTTCAATCACTATATTGTTGTGCAAACTGCACTGAACTTATCTAAAAGCATGTGAGACTGGGATGAAATCAAAATTGGTATCTATAGGGTATAAAATAAAATTGAGCATTTAAGATTAGCCCAGTTAAGAATCTCAACATCAACATAATTGGGCTAGTGGTATCATGATAGTTCCTATAACATGGTACGAAAACACAATGGGAACAGAGGTAACAACAACAGAATTTTGATAATAGTTCTAGATGATCTGCTGATCCTTTTGCACATTGGTTCATCAAGGATCGCTTGTTCCATTAAGCAAATGGTCATTGTATTTATTACAGCTTTTTAAGCAAGTCTTCTTTGATGATCATTCCTGTTATCCACCTTTAAGTATGATGTGGTGCCTGAGTACTTTACCGTCTAAAAGCCTCGAATGGTGGCATTTCCAACTTATGGTATACCAATCACTTGGTCTGTTTTTCTACTATTATCCCTCTTGACGAGCTGATTTCAGTACTTGGCATTATCTGGAAATAAAGAAAGACATGAGAAAGCAAATTATGATTGGTGAGGTTCACTTTCGGAGTTTTATCTTAGATTCATCATGACTGTTTTGTTGAATGTGATATGGAAGATGCCAGAACCACTTGACATGGCTACACCTGGAACAAGAAAGAATGTTTTAATAGGAACCTTCCTGCTCTAAGAGAACGTGTATGTACTATATAAGCCAAATGATGTCCTATATACTCGCACTCATATATGAAACAGGTTGTGTGTTCGAAGTAACTTGGTGTCCAACAATACTCTTTAGGGATTTAGTTCTGATTGCTATTCTCAAGGCTTTTCTGGTAGACCAATAGTTTTGACGAAAGTCAGATATCTCGGGTTTTATGGCATGTAAGGGCATGGCTATATAAAGGGTATGGTAATTAGTGACCTTTTCTGTTCCAACAAACGTGTAGCTTATACCTCCATACTAAAAACATTTATGCTCATACGTTAAATGTTCGATATTAATGTTTCGGAAGTGCATTTATCTGTTTGTCCAGGTGCAATATGGTGATGTTTACATGCTGGATGATGGAAACAAATGGAAGCAACTTCCTCCCATGCCATTACCAAATTCCCACATAGAGTTTGCATGGGTTATCGTCAACAACTCAATTATTGTTGTGGGTGGCACGACAATGAAACACCCAATTACCAAGAAGATGATTCTACTTGGTGAAGTATTCCGGTTTAATTTAGATTCCCTGGTAAGCAAGCTTTTCTCTTGTTTGTTCTTGCTTGAGAAATAGAATAATTTTCTTTTACATTCTCAATGGTTGGAAACATTTTGAATACCTTGATATATTAATGCTTTCCAAACCCACATAACACTAAGTTGTGGCTTGAATCATCGTATGCCCTCCACGATGGTTCTATGATTGTTGGCTTATTTCATTCTTGTTACATCGGGTGTTATCTTTCCCTTACCAAATGTTATTTCTTTTATATTCACAGAAATGGTCGGTAATTGGTCGAATGCCTTATCGAATCAAGACTACCTTGGCTGCCTTCTGGAATGGCTGGCTATACTTCACATCTGGCCAGCGTGACAGGGGGCCAAATGATCCATCTCCAAGAAAGGTTGTGGGAAGCATGTACAGAACCAAATTAAGCTTAACGTGACGTTGTTTATTATCAAGTTCTTCTACGAAAATTCTACTTGCATTATGTTCTTTCATTATTTCAATGAGATTATCTGATCATAAGAAAAACTTGGAAGTAGAGACAGACATTAGCTTGAATTGTGTGATATTTGTATTAATGGAAGTGTTCTCCAGCACAGAATTTGACGTGTCCAATGCTTCTCCTTAAGATGTTATGACTCGAGACATTGCCTTATCTTCAAACCAAAGAAATGGGGAAAAATGTGATGCTTTCGCCACAAAAACTGTTGTCTACTAACCAAATGCAGCTTACAATTTCTTCAGACTTGTGTGCAGGTCTTCTCAGATTGAATCCAGTGTGCCTCAGGTTTTACTTGTAATTATGATGGTGAAGGCCTGAAGGCTTGGAGGAAGAGGAGAGAGTTCTTGAAAACATTTAATTAGAAAATAAAACAAATTGAATTTATTTTTGGAACTTAATAATTTTTTATTATAATAGATTGATTTTTGACATTTTCTTTATTTGATTCTAAGTGTTTTATTACTTTGCCATCGTTGTCGACCCGAACCCGGTTTCAACCTGATCATAAGATGAATTGGATACGGATCCAGTTCTTAACGATACACGGTGGTCCGCAACCCGACCCGATACCATCACTAATCGACTATTCGAAGCGGAGCGGGTTCTAAACGTCCATCTTCTTTAAACCCGATATATTATGATCCGTGCGGTCGTCCAGCGAGCACGTGGGAACGGCCTTGGCCTCTCGTCCCCTCTCTTCCTCTGCTGCGCTCGCTTCAGGTCACCGCTTGCCTCTTCTCCTTCCCATTCCTTCCTCCTCCTGCTTCTGAACCCTGATCCTAACACTGAGTCGCGATCCCGCCCCCCTTTCCCTTCGTTTGCTACATCAAGGAAGATAATCTTGTTCTCCTCCCCCTCGATCTTGCTGAAGATGTTCTGATGGGTTCCATAGGTCTCGGATTCCGACGCCGCGGCGCCATCCTGGCCGCCTTTGCCGCCCCTAGAACATCGTGGAGGTCTCAGCGTGAGCTCTGTTTCTGGATGCCCTTTTTGTAGCTTCCTTCCAATAGACTTCTCAGCTTGATTTTCTATCAGAGTAATTTTTTGGATTTGATGGCTTGCCCTTTTTTCTTTCTTAATTTTTTTTGCAGTTATGGTATATGACGCTTTGATGGAACTCCCTATTGCGAATTAAAGAGGGTTCTTGTTGCGGCATAGGAGGATTTCTCTGGACTGCCAAATGATGTCGAGGTCAGTCTTCAGGACCATGATTTGGTGCTCTAAGGAGTATTAAAGGAAATCTATAGTAGAAGATAGATACAACTGAGTTCTTATTGGCCTTTTAATTGGCGAGGCTTGAGAAATCAGCCTCACTGGGTTTTGGATGGTACTGATCTATATTATAATTGGTTTAGCTTCTGAAACCTTGGTGCGGACACATGTGCATTATTAGGCTAGAAAGTCAGCCTTGTGACTTTCAAAGTAATTTTGTAGGTAAGTTAATACTTTGAATAGACTACTATTCCAACAAGTATAGGAAGGAAGAGGAGGGAAAAACAAAAGAGAAACTAAATAACTAATCTGGTTGGTCTCTGGTGGAACCAACCATCATGTGTTTCTTCAAATTTGCCATGGATAATTATATCTGGTGAGGTCTAGGTAATGTACAGGATCCATAGTTGCCCCTTTGCATTAATCATGATTTGTGACTAGTGAAATCTAGGGTTTTTGAAGGCTATAGGTTCATTATATATGATTAAATCACTCTTTTTTATGTCCATATGTTATTTTCTTAAAGCAAGTATAAAAGATGTTCATGTGGTAACTGTAAGAGTATTTTTTTAGCTTTGAATTAATTTGCTGTCATGTGAATTGTGGAAAACGCTATTTGTGCATTGTTCCCTTGTCATTCGGTTGGAATTTTAAATCCATGTTTTGTATTTGGTTCTCTATACCCCTTTCTTTGTTAGGGATTGGGGTAGCGGGCACCGTGAGTAAGACAGGTTCTTCGCCATTGAGAGACGAATCCTTTGTATGAGTTGCAAGATGCGCCCGAGAGCTTGCTTAAGGTTGCAAGATTAGGCTAGCAAGTTCCATTTTTCTCTTCTCTTCTTCTTTTTCTTTCTCTTTCTTTCTCCTTTTTGTTGGTCACAGTATGACTGCATATAGTGACCGGTATGGTCTGTGCCACTGAGCTTCGGGATTGGTATTGATTTGCAGATGTATAATATAGAGATCAGTTTTGAATGTCGAATTGGCTTGATTAGCTGTTCAATTTGTCTTAAATAAGTGATGAGTAACAGTGAAACGTGATGACATCCTTCATTCCTACTATATAAGGACTGCAATGTGGAAAAATAATGAGTTCATATTGGCTTGATTAAGAATTAACTGGTTTATGTCATCGGACCATTCAAGACAATGCCTAATATTGTTGGTCTTTTTATCGGACTACAATGTGCTTTGGTAAGAATGAAATTGTTTGTGATATTGTCTGATCCAATACCATCATAAACAATTCCAATATAATTAATATGTCAACGTTCAATGTTTTCTTTTCTTTTTTTAAATGTGGTTTCTGAAATATGAATATCATGATTTCCTCTTACATTGATTATGCACTAATGGGTTATGTACTCACTTGTTTGTACTCTTGCCAGTGTTTTGCCCCATGGGAATGCATGTATTATCATTGTAGGAAATTGGTTTATCAGTTCTAAATCATCTTATTTGCATAACTTAACATGGTTCTTGTTATGCTCAGTAGATAATAATATCGAATAGCTATTAGTCAATTATAGTCTAAGAATTTAAATGTTTTAGTTAATATTTTATTTCAAGGTTTACTTTGTGACTTACAACATCCTTCATCCCACTTGCAGGTTTTTGTCTTTTCATAAAATCAGGAAAATTGGGTATTCTTTTCTAGCAAATTACAGAACCAGCTTTTCCACTACAGATCCTAGATTATCTTCAACAAATGGATTCCCTTTTTCATACAGAATGTTCTCTTGTTACAAAGTTTTTTGCAGACAAAATAACTTATCTATGCTCTACAAATCTGAGGAGAACATATACAAGAATAACCCCTTGCGGAAGTTCTCTGTTCTTTCAGCTAGAAGTTCAATGACACATCATGCTCAAGTTGCCTGGCAAAGGCTTTGTGTAATGTACTCTTATAGAGGAATTGCTTCTTCACCTGTCAGTAAGATTGCTTGTGCTACAAGCTTGGCTGTCACTAGATCCCATTTAGTTCCTAGTTTTCTTGCATTTGTTGCAGGAGAGATTGCATTGTCTAAAATGGCTTGGGCAGATGGGGAATATTTTCGAACACGAGATGATTTTTATACGCGTGCACAAGATAGCCATATTTTTCTCACTTCATTTATTCTTTCTCTGTTGGAGTGTTTTATATTATTCCTAAGAGCATTCTATTTGGCTATTCTGTTCTCCCCTATAATAGTAATGGCTCCACTTGCAGATGATTGTGGTCCTAGGTTCAGGAAAGTGTGGATTCATCTTGTTCATTCTACTCTGGAAAAGGCAGGTCCAGCATTAATAAAATGGGGTCAATGGGCTGCTACACGTCCAGACCTCTTCCCTAGTGACCTTTGCACTGAATTGGCGAAGCTTCATACTAAAGCACCTGCTCATAGCTTTGCCTACACAAGGAAATCTATAGAGAAAGCATTTGGCCGCAAACTTTCTGATGTTTTTGAGAATTTTGAAGAGGAGCCTGTGGCGTCTGGAAGTGTAGCTCAAGTACATCGGGCTTCTTTGAGATTTCGATATCCTGGTCAACAGGCAAAGCGCCTGGTTGTTGCTGTAAAGGTTAGACATCCTGGTGTTGGTGAGTCTATTAGGAGGGATTTCATGATAATTAATATGGTGGCCAAAATCTCCAAGTTCGTGCCTACCTTGAAGTGGTTGCGCCTTGACGAAAGCGTGCAGCAGTTTGCTGTTTTCATGATGTCTCAAGTAGATCTTGCAAGGGAAGCTGCCCATCTAAGCCGCTTCATTTATAATTTTCGCAGGTGGAAGGATGTATCTTTTCCAAAACCTCTCTACCCACTTGTCCATCCTGCAGTTTTAGTGGAGACTTACGAGCATGGGCAAAGCGTTTCTCACTATGTTGATGAGCTTGATGGGCATGACCGAGTCAAAAGTGCTCTTGCTCACATTGGGACTCATGCACTCTTGAAGATGCTCTTGGTATGATCTCCATTTGTCTCTTTGATGGTATTATTTTGTTCTTGTGATCTTTCTAGTTTTGGTTTTTGTTCCACCCAGGTTTTCAACCTTCTTTTCAGCCTATAGTATTTTTTGTCTGTGCATATTGCTTCCGCATTCAAGTTTGACGTGCAGACCAATAAAAACAATCAATGTCAATGGAAATTGCATTGGACTCACTATTAACACTTCATCTAATTTATGTTTTTGTGTTCCTACTTATAATATTTCTTTTTTTTTAATTCAAAACTATTACTACTAGTGTTCTCAAAGAAAACTTTTATTCTTGATGGCAACAGTCAGCATAACTCTTTTTTATTAGAGGACACTTTGTTTATTTTCTTCCAAGGACGAGGATCAAGGTCCCTATTGAACCATGCATTCACCATTTTTTTTCCTTGATAGTATGTTATGAATCTTGGAACCATTTAAAATCTCTTTGTGGTTGTTAAGCATTTTGTTACATTTTAAGGCGACTTTCTTTCTATAGTTAACTTGAACAGTCATTTTTATTCAGGTGGACAATTTCATCCATGCAGATATGCATCCTGGAAATATTCTTGTCCGAGTTCAAACCAAGCACTCAAATAAAGGGCTGTTTAAATCAAGGCCTCATGTCATCTTTCTTGATGTAGGCATGACTGCAGAGCTTTCCGGCAGTGACCGTGTAAATCTGCTTGACTTCTTTAAGGCTGTTGCTCTTCGAGATGGCCGGACTGCTGCTGAGTGCACCTTAAGGTTATCGAAAAATCAAAACTGCCCAAATCCAAAGGCTTTCATTGAGGTACTGTCTGTTGTAGCCTCTTTTCTTAAAGTGTTTTAAGGCTGGAAATTTAATTGATATGTTCTCTGCTCTTGAGATCCTATCACACTCTAATATTTACTTCGAACACTGGATACCCATGCACCTGTATATGCATTCATGTGTATGCATGTTCATTGGTGATGTGTATATGATATTACAGGAGGTAGCGAGGTCATTCAGTTTTTGGGGCTCAGCTGAAGGGGATTCTGTCCATCCAGCTGAATGCATGCATCAATTGCTAGAGCAAGTTCGCCGCCATAAAGTCAATATTGACGGTAATGTTTGCACTGTGATGGTGACAACTTTGGTTCTAGAGGTAAATATCTTAATCAACTTTACCCCACTGTATGTATCAGCTTCTGTTTCTTTGTATCTTGTACTTCTTATCTTGTACAAATGGTTTATATACTCCATCCCAATTTGATATCATGTGAACCATCACATGGAGCATTGAACAAAAAGATACAACTCTTTCCATCATATGAACCATCATATGTATCAGCTTCTGTTTCTTTGTATCTTGTACTTCTTAGCTTGTACAAATGATGTATATACCCCATCGGCCCATCCCAATTTGATATCATCTGAACCATCATATGGAGCATTAAACAAAAAGATACAACTCTTTCCTTGTCTTGTATGTTTAAGTAATATGATTGCATCGTAGAACTTATAGGCTTATAAATTAGCTCTATTGTATGTGCTTTTTGATGGGACACATTGAGCATTATAAAGTCAACTTTTTAAGGCAATTTTAGAATTGCGTAGAGGCATGAGACAAGAAGAGTCTCCTAGGAGCTTTTCATAGAAGAAGCTCATGCACATATCAGCTCTAAACAATTTCCAATTAATTGTGCTAAGTAGTATCGGTTTATTTCTTGATGAAAACTGCATTGTGTTTGTTTATTCTGGGAATCACGTGAAAAAAAAAAAAGATTATCTGGATAGTGGCTGTGTTCAGTAATTTCTTGGTGAAGCATCTGAACTTCAAATCATTATAGTCATTTTCTTATCAATCTTACAACTACTTCTATTTGTTAAACACAATATTCAGGCATATACAAACACATGATCTATAATGAAAATCATATACAGGTGGAAAATTTTTCCATTACAAAGGTTGTTTATGTTTTGAATTCCTGCTCTTCCATACAAATGGTGCCTGCTTTATGCATCAGATTTTTATTCGTGGAAATAATTCTAGTCTTCAGATGATTGCTCCTGCTCATGTGTGGATGGGAATTTAAAAAAGAGGGAGAGGGGGGGGGGGCATGATGTATTAGTCTGTGGCACTCTTAACCAGCTTGATTGAAACAGTAACAAATGTGTTTCAGAATGTCTTTTGTTTCTCTGGCACAGCTGAAGTTCCCATTTGTTTATTTTGTAGGGTTGGCAGCGTAAACTGGATCCAGATTATGACGTAATGCGGACACTACAAACATTATTATTCAAAACTGACTGGGCACAGTCTCTCTCATACACAATCGAAGGACTCATGGCCCCTTAGAACCAAAAGCTCCCCTTGAGTTCCATTTCCTCTCGGAGAAAATTTTGATGGTATAATGGTGGTGAAAAAATGACAACGATCATTGTTAGTATCGTCTCTCCAATTTTGTTTCCCCCCTTCTAAATGTTGTCTCGCTGATTAATCATTTTGTTGTGCTCAAATCTTATAAAGGTGAGCGCTGACTAAATGACAGGTTAAATGCGAATAAATAGTTTTTTTTTTCCACGTTTCATACACATTTTGTGATTGAAAATTGCAACATTAAATCCTCTAAATGTCCTTGCCCTAGAGTTGTAATGTTGAATTGCTCTGGAACTAACTGTTGTGCCATTCTGATTGTACTTGTTGCAAGCCTATGGATGACTCATGCTTGTGCGTCTAAACTTTGCTCCATCTTGTGAAGATTATTTCCCTGGGAAATCTCATGGATGTTTCTGCTTAGTCTGACCTGCATGTACACCATATTTATCACCTTAAATATCTCGGTCATGCTTCCATAAATTTAGCATGGCACTATGGAATAGCATCTCTCTATTTTTTTCATCTTCATAAAAGCATCTGGAAATTGAATATGCTAAAAGGGCTGAGCTATTTCTTATTATTTTCATTGTTGTCGTTCCTTTTAATTTTAGTGGGATTAAACTAGTAAGAAAATACAAGCAATTTCATGCTGCTAAATAAAACTCAGGCTTCTGAGAGTCTGTCTGTAGCAAGGTTCATCATCCACCAACAATTTCTTATAATAATAACAATTTCTTATTATTGTAATATATAGGATTCGGTATGTACAAACCATGCTCCATAGCCTAATGATAATATTATTAGATCTATGAACACCATATTCTATCCTGGTTTAACATAAAATTGATCGATCATAATCTAATTAGGAAAAGTAAAAACCTTCACCCATTTCATTTCTAGCAGAAAGATGGAAGAAATAATGAGTTCATAACATGAATCCAATCCTTGTAATTGATTGTACACCCATTTCATTTTTAGCAGAAAGACGGAAGAAATAATAAGTTCATAACATGAATCCAATCCTTGTAATTGATTGTACACCCATTTCATTTTTAGAAGAAACAAGGAAGAAATAATGAGTTCATAAAATGAATCCAATCCTTGTAATTGATTTGTATGGTTGGAAAGCAGTGATTTATGGACATAATTAACCAACACACATTCCATGAAAAGAAGAAACTCTTTAACAATCCTTGCAAAACAGAAGTAAACATTGTTATTAGCATCCCATTTAGGAGGGCCACAGAGGAAGAAGCAACACAAGATTAACACCATGTCAGAGAAGGCAAAGCAAACATCGAAGGCTTGCGACTTTTCCCCATACACATAACAAAGCTTGACTCATGTCGAACACCTTCGCCCGGAACGACGACAGCACCTCAAGACATCCATCTCCGGAGCTCAAATCAAAACCATTAATCCTCTGCAAGCATGCAATGACAAGCTTCAGTTCCTCCGTAGACGGATTCAATGGCACAAAACCGTCGGACGATGCTCAAGCGGGCGTCGGCCAGTCTTTCCGGATCTCGAAGTAGTAGCTCATGTCGAGGTAGCACTTCCCGTCATCATCCACGAACTGCAACAAAAGCAAAAGGGTAGCATGCATCATCCTCTGTCCATGTCCGCTCATCTGCAGTAACCGCTCTCACCTTTGTTCTTGCAGAGTAGGATCCCCTCGCGAAGTAACCACCGGGAGTGGTCTCTTCCTCCAGCTCGTACGTGTAAGGTTCCTTCTGAGGGCTAAATGTTCCCAGCATCACCTTCGTGCTGTCAACTGGACAAAAGATCGAACGCCACGACGGCATAGCACACGAAGCTTAACAAAACAAAGCCCACGACAGCACAAGGACCAAGGTTACGTTTCAAACACTACCTTTCATCCCGGTCTTCCAGACCGTGTTGGTGTAGCGGAGCCCGGAGACGATGTTATTGGAGACGGTGAAGGAGAACTTGAGGCGGTAGCGGCTTCCGTCTTTGAGCGCGAACGCGAAGCCCTTCGCGTCGGGGACGAATGGAATCGGTAGAACCAGATCGGGGCGCTCGGAAGTCAGGATCGTGAGGTCTTGAATCCTTACGTCCGGGTCGAGAGTCTCTGCGTAAAATAAGCGAACAGGTGATGTGCACGTTACATCAAATCATGCAAGTCCAAAGAGAATACGTATATATATATATATATATATATATATATATATATATAAGTCTCTGCGTAAAATAAGCGAACAGGTGATGTGCACGTTACATCAAATCATGCAAGTCCAAAGAGAATACGTATATATATATATATATATATATATATATATATATATAGGGGGAGAGAGAGAGAACCTCCAACTTCATTGAGATCAATACTTCCAAGGAGCTGCTCCTTCCACTTCCTCAAGCTCTCATCATCCTGTGGAACCAACCACAATGTGCATTGACGGAGAATATGTATATATATATATGTATCAGATAAGATCAGACGATATATGTATGATAAGACTGCACCTTGTCCATCTCAAGCTGTTCCTTGAGAGCAATCTGCGGGCCGAGGAGCACCGCTCGCTTCTCGTCATCGTCCTCCTCGTCGCCGCCTACGTAGTCCTCGTCATTGGAGGCGAGGGAGGCGCAGCTGGGCTTCCGGCTTATCTTCCCCTCCACCTCGCTGCTGGCCTCGCTGGGCTCGCCACCCTCCTCCCCCGGCTTCCTCTCCTTCTGCTCCTCCTTCTCCATGTCGGGGCCGGCCAAGGCAGTGTCGTCGCCGCCCGAGGGAACTCCCAGCGCAGCGCACACACCTGCTCTCCTTCTGTCCTCGTTGCTCTCACACGGGAGGAGGAGGAAGAGGAGGAGGACGCGATGCAGGTAGAAAGAGAAAGAGAAAAAGAGAGAGAGGGAGAGTGAGGAGGAGGGAAAGGGGGAGATAAAGAGGGGAGGGAGAAGAGGTCTCGGGTTGAGATCGCCCACACACTATCTTCGATCCATGACAGATGGTGGACGAGGAGCGACCGTCTCTCTCTCTCTCTCTCGCTCTCTCCTCGTTTTGGGGTGGCAGTTGATGGCATCGGTTATCCCCCGAGGAAGAAGCGCCTTTATGCGTGGGGACAGGTGGTGGGACGTGGGGCCCTCCCCTCCACACGATTCACGTAGGATATCATGTCACACACGCATGTCATATTGAATTCTATCCCACGATTCACATAGGACTAAATACAAATTATCTTTTATAATTAATTTTTTTTAGTATTTTAATTTTTATACATTAAAAAATTATATTAATTTTTTTATATTTATAAAAATAAAATATTTAACTTTTTCCGATAAAATATTTTTTTTTAATTTTTAATCATATAAAATTAAGTATAGAGATTTTAATATAATTTTAAAAAGTATAAGGATCGATATACTAAAGATAACTAATTATAGAAGATGATCTATAATTAATTCTCCTATTATATTCTTTCTTACACTCATACATTACATCATTAAAACTAATAAATATTTTCTATAAAAAATAAAATTTTGAATTATGTGATGGATGTAGTCAAGAAAATATAATAAGACTGCCTGCATCTTAACTTACACGTATTATGTTTATCACTCACCGTATAATTAACAAAATGTGTTCTAATAGAATAATTAAAGAACAAAGGAAACTTTTTCTTCCAAGAAATAACCACGAGATCGGATTATTAGTGAGTTATGTTATAAGCATATTGAATTCTCTTTCATCAGGAGAAGGAAATTTGCTCTCTTATCAGCATCTTTCATTCACTAAAGCTTTGACACAATATACGATCATATTTTCTAAGCATGTGATCTAATCAATTGGCTCGCCTTTTCGATCACAAGTATGAGGTGGAAGAAAGGGTAAGTAATGGTCAACGCGACGGAATGGATGATTCTTAATGAAAGGGTGTGTGTCCTTTGCTCTTGTCTTGCCCTTAGGGCGCGGGTCTCGTGGGATAAATTAACGTGGAAAGACACACCGTTCTTGTCTTTGCATTAATGGACGCCATTGAAGTTGACTAGATGCATCCCGTGATCATCTCAATTGCCTTCTGACCACTAAATTCTTAACTTTTACTTGGATTTCTAATAAAATCATAATTAGTTTACTAATTATGAAAAAAAAATTCTAATGTTACTAAAATATCTTTTGTTTTTAGAATTTGAGTATAAAAATTAATCAAAATAGGATTGTCCGAGTGATACATAGTCGATGAGCATTTAGGATAATGTCTGAGGTTAGCTTGTTATTTTGTTTCATAGTAATATCATGTAGATACTCGTGGAATCTTTTGGTTACGACGGATTATTTTAGATCCCTTATTAAGCTTGTAAAGTTTATGTTTGTAATATGTATTATCTATCAAATGTTTATTGAAATATCAGTTTTGAAATTTCGAGTTAAACATTTACTCTAATTCATCTTTTTCTTTTAGGCTCTTGAAGAAGCATAAAAAGTTTGAAAGAGCTAATATGAGACTCAAGCATATCAGATTAGATTTACTCTATATATATTGCCCTCAGAATATTTAATCTAATGTGATGTGTCGATCTTAATAAATATCTTTCAAACTTAAAAATAATCTATGTTTATTTTCATCTCACATAAAATATTTTTTTAGTAAGCCATATTTTTGTATTGTCATGACATCATTTTTGTTTCTTTGTTTTATTCCCTTCATCTGATTTTTTTTGCTAACTCCTTATCTTTTCCTTCAATTCAAAGTATTTATAATTATTTTTCTTTCTCAATTTCCATATCATTCTGTATGAACAAAACAATATAATCACACTTTAATTCCAAGACATATCAAGAGAGTTATGTTCTTAAAAAAAAAAATTATTACATCAAACGACATACATGACACTCACATATGGATTAAAACATAAGACTTATCATTTTATGTAATAATACATTAATCAACTCAAATGTCTCAACAGAGACATCAAGGAGTTATTTTTATAGTATTAGTTTTGTGGCATTATCTAGAAATGCCTATAATTCTGTTGGTATCATCCATAGCAATTAACTCTTAGTATTTCTTATCACTTGCGGTTCTTTTCGAAGACTTAAGCCGGTAGATGGAATATAGTTTTAAGGTTTATATTCTTAACATTTTCCTCAGAGTGTGGACGATAGATTGGTTCAAACCTAATGATGTCTTCATTCGGAGTTGCTCCTCGATCGATGAATAGAAAATATTATCTAAATATTTTTCATGATGTAGAATATTTTTTCCATCATGAACCAATAGGGATTGATTGAGAATAGTTATTGAGGTCCAACACTCTATCCCTCTCCGCTTGCTATACATACTCTAGGAGTCTCTTGTTGGGTATAAGAGAAACTTTATCGGAAGCATCTTTATGACACTTGTCTTGGTGTAGGAAAAGTGCCTCAAAATCAAGTCGAAGACGATCATAGTTCTTAGCATAGATTAGGTTTGAACCAAGTCGAAGACGATCATGTCAAATTTGAATTGAATTAGAAGATACTTGATAGGGAAACAATGACATGGCTAATAACTTAGCATTACATGGGTGATACCATGGTACTATGCGACCGACATCATGATATTAGGTGGACGATGCTTAGACGTTAGGTGGTTGATACCTCGGTGTCGAGTCTCTAGTATTTCTATTATGTGCAATTGACATGGTATCATCCTCTAGATCATATCATGTTTATCTTATGTTTTCGAATTCAATGCAACATAACATAATTTCACTTGGGTTGAATAATATGTGAAATCGTCTCGATAACAATGGTCTCACAGCTACACTATAAAAAGTCCCATTATGTGAGTTCCCAAAGACAATAGTAGAATTCTCAATATATGCTTTTGGCTTTGGTATTCTTGACTTTCTATCGATATCTTACCTTATAAATTAACTTAGGCATCAAAAAGATTTTATCGAACATGCCATAGACACAATTTTATAGGGTTCGATGTCTTAGGGATTTAGTTGTTCCCAACACCAACAAGAGATAGATGCCGAATGAAATTTCTTGGTTGGTTCTGAATCAATATCCATGATAAAATTTATACTTAACAATATTTATTTTTTAATCATTGTTGTTTCGGTTATTATTAAGTCATGATTGAAGTGTATGATTTGTATTCTTAATCTATTACTTACTTGAGGGATGCCTCTTTCTCCTCCATTCTTGCGGCCTCTTTTTGTCTTTGTCGTTGTTGCGTGGAGTCGGCCAAATCCATGATTTGGCACAATGACTGTTGGACACATGAACTGGTCTTCACGTTGAAGCTTCGCCATCTCCAGCCCTACTAACGTGACTATTGATGAGGGTAATAATAATGATGGGACACAGACTAACGTCACCTGCTCCCGGGTGACGCCTCTTGGGTCTCGCGTTCCGAGGAGCTACGAGGGTCGCCCGCCCCGGTCTGACCTGACAGCGCCTGGCCGAGGCAGACCAAAACGTCGACCAAGGCACGTTGCCATCCCGCAGAAGCCACGTTCTTCACGCTACGCCAACACCGGCGTCAGACGTTATCAGAAGGTACGACCCTGCTCCCCGCAAGCGGTCACATCAGGAAACGGTGATCCTCCCTATAAAAACCCTCGCATTCGGCAAAAAGGGAGGAGGAGAAAAATGCTCGATCAAATAAGAAAAACCCCCTCAGTCCATCAACTGACTTGATCGTCGGAGGGGTCGGGCTGAGCTCTCCCGACCCGACCTGTGTGCAGGTACGAAGACAGAGCGTCTCCCACCGAGTGCCCAAGCGTGGAGTCCCCTCTCGGAGAAACCAGTGAGCACGTCGCGATCGGACCAACGTAGTCGGTTACCCCATCAGTCTCAAGGGACGCTCTCAACAATCTCCGCTCATTTGAACCCAAACCCAGCCATGTTGGCCTCGACCCGTACGGCAAAAATGTGTTGATACTAACATTTTTGGTGCTAGAAGGAGGGCCCGAATGTCAAGGGATTCGCAGACCAACCCAGATGAACCCACAACTGAGGGGTCACACCTGATCGGGACTCCGGGGGAACACCCCCCGCATGATAAGCCCTGGACTGAGCACCCCGCCGTAACCTCAGAGCGCTATTGGCGGTTATTCAACGACCCAGGATTGTCGCCGCCCGAAGTCGCCCCAACCAACCCATCGCCCGTATCATCCAAGGCCTTTCAGGACCTCGCTCATCAAGTCCGTGCTCTGACCGGGATGGTGCAGACCATAATCCCGCTCATTTCCCATCCGACGCACCCCCCTACAATCCAACCACTACGGCAACAAGAGTCGCCCATTCGGGCTCACACGGTACCTTCGGAGCTCCCCGCATCGCCACGGGTCCAATCCGCCCCGCTCAAGGGTCGAATGATGGAAAACCCGAGCGGTTGCCCGGAGCCTGAGGTGTTATCTTCAGATTCGACATGCTCCCTTCGAGCCCAGCTGTGCTTAGTTAGCCGACGACTCGACGAAGTGCAGAGGGAGGTTTGTAAGTCAAAGGAAGAGCTCAGGGAGGATGCGCACCGGGGGTCCCCGTTCGCGCTCGAGATACAAGATCAGTCAATCCCCTCGAACTTCCGGCTCCCCTCTCTCGATGCATATGACGGCGCAAACGACCCAGCGGACCATGTAGCCGTCTTCCGTGCCCAAATGACCCTGTACGGAACCTCAGACGATTTGATGTGTAGGGCATTTCCTACGACTCTGAGGGGGCCAGCCCGCGCATGGTATAGCGGCCTGAAGGCCGGGGCGATCACTTCCTTTGATCAGCTCGCCAGAGACTTTGAGCTTAACTTCATGGCCTACGCACGACCGAAGTCATCCGTCACGCTACTCCTCGGACTTAACCAAAGGGAGGACGAGCCCCTCTCCCATTTTGTAAATCGCTTTGCCACGGAAATCCGGGGATTGTCGGACGCTCACCCCTCTCTGTTAATGTAAGCGTTCATGATAGGCCTGCGACTCTCTAGATTCTTCTGGTCTCTCGTGGAGCGACCCCCTACCGCGGTACCGGAGATGCTCTAGCGAGCTAACCAGTACATCGCGACGGAGGCCTGGATGGCCGGGAGGCGGGAGGAGCACAAGAGGGTCAGGCCGGAGCCACCCTAGGGGCAACAGTCTGTCGCACCAAGGCGTAGGTTAGACCGGCCTGACCCGACGACGTCGAGGTCCCCGCTCCCCACCTTGGGCACGTCCCGAACGGAGATATTTCTCCAAATAAGGGAGAAGGGGTTGCTTAGGACCCCCAACCCAATGAGAAGCCCACGGGAGCTCACGAACCAGTTGAGGTATTGCCGTTTCTATCGACAAAATGAACATGACACCGAGGATTGCCGTGAATTGAAGCGGCAAATCGAGGAGCTCATTCGCAGAGGACACCTCGGCCGGTACCTCCGGTAAGATAAGGAGCTTTCGCCACGCCCAGAGGGTCCCGTCGAGCGGCAGATCAACGTGATAACAGGCGGCCCAGCATCCGAAGGGAACAGTATGTTCGGACGAAAGGCATACGCCCGCACCACCGCGGCCGAAGCCCCTAGACGCGGACCTGAGCCCGAAGTCACGTTCCCGGCCGAGGAGCCCGAGCGGCCCGAGCACGATGACGCACTTGTAATAGTGGCCAGGATAGCCAACACCCAGGTGAGAAGGATCATGATTGATACAGGGAGCTCGAACAATGTGCTATATCTGTATGCTTTCCAGAAGCTTGGGTTAACTAGAGATGCCTTGCAGTCGATGTGCTCGGCACTCACCGGGTTCACCAGCGACTCGATCTCGCCGTTGGGAGCGATCACCTTGTCCCTAACCCTGGGAGTCCCGCCAAGGTCAAAGACAATGATAGCGACCTTCTTGGTGGTTGACCTCCCCACTGCATACAACGCAATCCTCAGTCGCCCGACCCTCAACAAGCTCAGAGCCGTTATCTCCACCTACCACCAAACAGCAAAGTTCTCGACCCACGCTGGGGTCGGGGAAGTCTGGGGAAGCCCCCGTGAATCCAGGCGGTGCTACTTGACGGCGGTCTCATTTGCACAAAAGGGCGAGGGCTAAACAACCCCTGGAGGATCCCCGGGGAACAAAGAGACCGGCCCAACATCCCGAGCCGACATAGTCCACTATCGACTTACCCCTACTGGAAGGTCGGCCAGACCGGACAGTCAAGATCAGGTCGGAACTCCACGAGCAAGAGCAGAAGCAGCTTGTCGGCTTCATACAGGAGAACGCCAACGTCTTCGCCTGGTCGCCAGTTGACATGACGGGCGTTGACCCAAATGTCGCCCAACATCATCTAAACATTTCGCCCGATGCTCGCCCAGTGAAGCAGAAGCCCCGACGATAGGCCCTGACCGGCAGCTGGCCGTCCGTGAGTAGGTGGAGCGACTTTTGGCAGTAGGCTTCATAGAAGAGGTCAAGTACCCGCGATGGCTATTCAATGTAGTTCTCATAAAAAAATCTAATGGGAGTTAGAGAATGTGCGTTGATTACACCAATCTTAATCGTGCGTGCCCGAAAGACTGCTACCCCCTCCCGAGGATCGACCAGTTGGTTGATGTGACCGTCGGGCATGCTCGCCTCTCGTTTATGGATGCCTACTCCGGCTACAACCAGATCAGGATGGCGCCCGAGGACCAGGAGCACACGGCCTTCCTCACCGACCAGGGTGTACACTTTTACAGGGTTATGCCGTCCAGGCTAAAGAACGCTGGGGCCACATATCAAAGAACCGTAAACAAGATGTTCGCTCGGCAGATCGGGCGAAATATGGAGGTCTACATCGACGACATGATCATAAAAAGTCGTACAGCAGCAACCTACCTTACCGACTTGGCCAAGACGTTTGCCACGTTGCATAGATATGGCATGCGACTCAACCCCACAAAGTGTGCTTTCGACGTCAGCTCGGGAAGATTCCTCGGATTCATCATACACGAAAGGGGGATTGACGCCAACCTAGAGAAGGTCCAGGCAATCATCAGTATGCAGTCCCCTCGGACAATCAAGGAGTTGCAACGGCTGAACGGGAGGCTCGCCGCCCTATCTCGGTTTCTTTCCCGATCGGGTGATCGATGCCTCCCCTTCTTCCAGGCTCTGAAAAGCCCGAAGAACTTTGAATGAATGGTATAATGCGAGGAAGCCCTCATACGCGTAAAACAACACCTGGCTAGTCTCCCCCGCCTTGCCTCAGTCTCCTCCGGGGAGAAGCTCAGTATCTACCTGGCCGCCTCCCAGCACGCGGTTAGCTTCGTCCTGACCAAAGCAGCCTCCGGGGAGCAGCTACCAGTCTACTACAACAGCATATCCTAAGCGGGCCCGAGGAGCGATACCAGCCGATTGAAAGACTAGCACTGGCGCTCATGTTGACAGCCCGAAAGCTGCGCCCCTACTTTCAAGCCCATCCGATTGAGGTAATTACCGACCAACCACTCCAGCAGGTTTTGTCTAAATTCGACGTTGCAGGTCGCCTCCTCAAGTGGTCGGTGGAGCTCGGCGAGTTCGACATAC
>LVTN01000884.1:15613-53922 GCA_001649415.1 Musa itinerans | reverse complement strand
GAGGACTTTGAGCAAGTTGGAGAAGAATGGGTCCTACGCGTCGACGGATCTGCCAGCTCGAGGGGCGCAGGAGCGGGGCTAGTGTTGGAGGCCCCTCACGGACGTTCGTTCGAGCGTTCCCTCTGCTTCGGCTTTCCAGCCACGAACAATGAGGCATAATATGAGGTGCTCCTAACAGGACTCAGGCTGGCCATCGAGATGCAAGTGGACGCCATACACATCCTCACCGACTCGCAGTTGGTGGCCGAGCACCTCAATGACGGATACGAGGCCCGGGACCCAATCATGGCGAAATACCTGGTGAAGGTAAAAAACTTGACCGCCAACTTCTCTCGCCTTACATTATCTAATGTCCCGAGGAGCAAGAACGAGCGAGTGGACGCGCTAGCTAAGATGGCGTCAAAGTTGGCTCCCGAAGCCCAGCCCGAGGTCGAGGAGCTCCCTTTCTGTGCAATAGCAATCGCCGCTGTGACCCGGGCCGATGCACAGACCACATGGGTACAAGAGATGTTACACTTCAAGCGGGACGGGATTCTTCCTCTCGACGAGGCCGCAACTCGACGCCTGCACCGTACGCAGGTATGGTACTCCGAGATGAATGGACGACTCTATAAGAGGTATTTTTCGCGCCCTCTCCTACGGTGCTTGGAACTTGAAGAAGCTCGGTCCGTTCTGGCCGAGGTTCACGAAGGGATTTGTGGAGAACACATTGGTGGGCGAACCTTGGCAAACAAGATCTTTCACCAAGGGTACTATTGTCCCACCATGTGCCGAGATGCAAAAGCTTACGTGCAACGATGCGATTCGTGCTAGAGGCACGCCCGGACGCCCCGGCAGCCCGCGATTCCGCTTGCCCCTATTAACCGTGCATGGTCGTTCGCACAGTGGGGATTGGACCTCCTCGAATCTTTTCCGCTAGCCTCGGGGCAGCGGAGACACATCGTTGTGGGAGTGGATTACTTCACCAAGTGGGTTGAAGCCGAGCCGCTAGCAACGATCACAGAACGACAAGTGGAGAAGTTCATGTGGAAAAATATAGTGACTCGGTTTGGCTTGCCCAGGACCATCATCATGAATAACGGGCCCCAGTTCGCCAATGCGCGGTTCCAAAAGTTTTGTGCGAACTATAGGATTCAACTGAGGTTCAGCTCGGTGGCCCACCCCCAGACGAACGGGCTAGCGGAGGTAACCAACCGATCCATTCTAGACGGGCTCAAAAGAAGAGCGTCCGCGGCCCGATCGGCTTGGGTGGACGAGCTCCCGAGCATCTTGTGGTCCTTGCGGACCACCCCCAAGACCACGACCGAAGAATCCCCCTACAACCTCGCATTCGGGACCGAGGTCGTCCTACTGCCCGAAGTGGTTTTCCCTACTCCTCGGACGGAAAACTACGAGGAAGGGACAACGATTGAAGGACTTCGAGCCGGTCTCGACATGCTCGAGGAGCGACGTACTGACGCACACTTAAAAGCCCTCTCCTACAAGAGAGCTGTCGCTAGAATCTATAACCGGAAAGTGCGCCCCCGACCGATTAAATTGGGCGATCTGGTCTTACGCAAAGCCGAAGTCAGCGACCCGACCCGAGCGCGCGGCAAGCTCGCTCCCAATTGGGAAGGACCTTATAGGGTGATCGACGTTGTCAGGGTCGGCACGTGCCGACTTGCGACGATGCAAGGCCACCCCCTGCCGAGGACGTGGAACGTACAAAATCTAAAAAGGTTTTTCATATAATAGAGCTAAGAGAGACAAGGAAGAAGTCCGAACAAAAAGCTTTCATTTAAACAAAGATTCGGTTACAGGACCAGACGACACATTACATCGTTAACCAACACCCGACCAACCCGTTAAACAAAAAAAAATTACAAAAGGACTACCCCTATTTCTCGAGGACTTCGACGCTGTCATCAAAAGGGACTTCTTCGGGCATGTCGACGCCCAAGTCCTCGAGAAAGGAGTCGAAGGGATCTTCCGCGACCTCGAGGTTGGGGTGGCGTGTTCTAAAGTGGGCCAGGGTAATCCGGTTCCCATACTCATACGAGACCTGCCCTGTCCAGATCAAACCGAGCTGGAAACCCGAGGACTCTTTGTAGCCCTCGATCAGCTTCTTGTCCTTCTCCGGCCTTTGACGAATCTCATTAGCCAGGGGCTCGGAAGCCCCACGCGCTTCGGCACGTGCCTCCTCCAACCTCTGGGTCAATGCGACCGATTCTCCCTTCGCCAAGTGGACCTCGGCCCGAGTTGCCTTCAGGTGCGTTTGAAGCTCTTTATTCTGTTCCTCGGCCGCCTTGAGCTCGCATTTGAGGCGCGTCGCCTCCGCCTCCAGATCTGAGGCATGCTGCTCGGCCGTTGCGACCGCCTCGGGAGTCGCTCATGCGCGGACCTCCTTGATCTACTTACGCAGCTCGGCATTGCGATCGCTCAAGATGTCGATGACTCGACCCGCGTCAGGACAGTACCGCTCAGGTATAGACAGGGAGCCGGTGGCGAAATGCTTACCCACCATGGACGAACAAGGCTGCGGAATCCCCATCGGCCCATACTCGGTCGCCTCGGGACAGGCCCCCCCAACGGGTCGGAGGCTTGGCCCTCCGAGAGTTCGCCCATCGCCCGAGCCTGGTAATGCTCGTCTTGCGTTCCCACTGGAAGGCGGCAGAGTTCATGAATGGAAGGCTCCCGAGGCGCCTTCCCTGCCCCCTCCCTACTGGGGCCGGCCTCGCCCCACCCAAGGCTCTTCCCCACGCATTCGGCCGGTACAGTGACGGCTCCCCCCGACTGAACCGCTGTCGTGTCGGATACCTTCGCAGCAAAGGTCTTTGCCGTTTTTCGAGGCCGGTCGGCCTTGACTTCCATTGGCGCTTCCTTCGAGCTGATCCTTGGCTCGGTCGGTGGGTGTGAGGATGAAGCCGACGAAGCCCGCCCCCCGCGCACGGGTTTGAGATTCACCATTTCTGCACGAAAATGCCGACATTGGTTAATACTCTAAATGATTTCCAAAAGACCCTAACAACTACCCACTACGGGCGTACCTCGAGGCGTCGGGCTAAGACCCGCCTTGATCAGCCACTGCTCGGTCATATTTCGGATGACTCGTGAAGCGAGAAGAATCTCCTTAAGCCTCTGAAGGTCCCTATACTCATCGTCGTTCAGAGCAGGGGCAGTGTTATCGACCACGCATGCCGCCCATCAGAGCCCGAAACTCCAACCCTTCACATAGCAAATATAAAAGAAACATCCCTTCCATCCCTTGTTACTGGAAGGGGCCTCGCTAACCCAGAAGCCCGATGGGCGAACAGATAATAACCTCCCGACCCCTTGGAAAGGCGGAAACAAGACAAAAAAAGGGACCGAGTTGGGGTAATATTGGCGTAGTGGCACTCCCCCAAGAATGCCACCAGATAGCGCCAGGAGTTCGGTGCCATCTGTGACGGAGAAATGCGCCACCAGGAAATGCAGGCGCTGATGACTGGGTGCAAAGGTAAGCGTAATCCCGCCTCAAGGGCATCCAAGGTTAAGGCAAAACCCTTGGGGATCGGGTCATACGACTGTTGCCTTGGCTCGGGGGCGAGGAGAACATAGTCCTTCAGGATGCTATAGCGCTCCCGGAGGTTGCCCAGTGACGACTCGCTCACTATGGAGTCGAGGTCGTGCGGCCACATCAAGGCTTCAAGGGCCCGAGCCGCCTTCTCATCTGATGACAAGTCGGGGCTAGGCGACAACATTTTTTCCCCGACATTACTAGAAGAGGAAGGAGAAGAGGGCAAGGTTGAGGAGGGGAAGGCCATCCTTACTGACCTTCGGAAGGTGAGGTAGGAGGGCCAACTCGAGCGGAGGTAATGGGGTCCGGAAGGAGCGATTGAAAGTATGACTAGTAAGAGGCGTGCGGGGAACCAATGACGTGCTATTTATAGAGAAGATCCCACTAGTAGCAACCCTTTGCCTCCTAGGGAGTGGGCGACGGCCCATCGGCGCCCTTCCCGCAAAGCATGTCGCATCAGGCAGGCCAAACGTCACCCCACCATAAATGAGGCCTGACGTGGCAGCCAAAGGCCGCGCGGAGCGAATGCCGAAGCACGACCTTCTCGATCTCGACTCCCGAGAGTTGGCGACTCCACGCAACGGATCGTCCCCTGGGTTCCCGCGCAGACAAAGATGTGCATAGCCACCCACGTTCACAGACCGCCGCGTAACAAATTGCTACTCCAAGCAGCTGCCCGATCGCATGCTGCCCGAGTCCACCTCTGCGCGACCTGCCCGCCTGAGCCGTGTTCCTCGGCCACAAACTGCCCGAGTCCACCTCTGCGCAACCTGCCCGCCTGAGTTGTGTTCCTCGGCCACATGCTGCCTGAGCCCACCTCTGCGTAGTCTGCCCGCCTGAGTCGTGTTCCTCGGCCACATGCTGCCCGAGTCCACCTTTGCGTGGCCTGCCTGCCTGAGTCGTGTTCCTCGGCTGCATGCTACCCGAGTCTACCTTTATGCGGCCTGCCCGCCTGAGTCGTGTTCCTCGACCACATGTTACCCGAGTCCATCTCTGCGTGGTCTGCCAGCCTGAGTGGTTCCTCGGCCGCATGCTGCCCGAGTCCACCTCTGCGCGGCCTGCCCGCCTGAGTCGTATTCCTCGGCCACATGCTGCCCGAGCCCACCTCTGCGCGGTCTGCTCGCATGAATCATGTTCCTCGGCCACATGCTGCCCGAGTCCACCTCTGCGCGGTCTGCTCACCTGAGCGGTTCCTCGACCACATGCTGCCCGAGTCCACCTCTGCGCGGCCTGCCCGCCTGAGTCGTGTTCCTCGGCCACATGCTGCCCGAGTCCACCTCTACGTAGCCTGCTCGCCTTAGTCGTGTTCCTTGGTCGCAGACTGCCCAAGCGCAACTCCACGTGGCCCGCCCGCCTGAGCCGCATACCCCAATCGCAAACTGCACGATTCCTACACCTCCGCGCCGCTTGCTCGCCTAGGTCCTCTGCCTTATTCAAGTCATGCTCCATGGGCACACGTCGCACAGGATGACGGGCCAGCAATCGACCGACACGATCCTCTGGGAAACCTTCTCGGCACTGACTAGAGGGCAAGCCAGCAGGAACAATCACTTAAAGCAGAAGCCACGCCTCGGATCCCCCTAGCAACAACCGATGCGTGGCTTCCTTCGGGGGGGAATATGATGAGGGTAATAATAATGATGAGACACGGACTAACGTCACATGCTCCCGGGTGATGCCTCCTGGGTCTCGCGTTCCGAGGAGCTGCGGGGGTCGCCCGCCCCGGTCTAACCTAACAGCGCTTGGTCGAGGCAGACCAGAACGCCGACCGAGGCACGTCGCCATCCCGCAGAAGCCACGTTCTTCACGCTATGCCAACATCGGCGTCAGACGTTATCAGAAGGTACTACCCTGCTCCCCGCAAGCGGTCACATCAGGAAACGGTGATCCTCCCTATAAAAACCCTCGCGTTCGGCAAAAAGGGAGGAGGAGAAAAACGCTCGATCAAATAAGAAAAACCCCCTCAATCTATCAACTGACTTGATCGTTGGAGGGGTTGAGTCGAGCTCTCCCGACCCGACCTGTGTGCAGGTACGAAGACGGAGCGTCTCCCACCGAGCGTACAAGCGTGGAGTCCCCTCCCGGAGAAACCGGTGAGCACGTCGCGATCGGACCAACGCAGTCAGCTACCCCATCAGTCTCAAGAGACGGTCTGAACGATCTCCGCTCATTCGGACCTGAACCCAGCCGTGTCGGCCTCAACCCGTACGGCAAAAAGGTTTTAACACCAACAACTATCACATGCAAAGGAGGGCCCAGAAGCATTCGTCTGGCACCACCTTGAGCGTCTCTTAGGGTGCATGGTCGGAGAGTGCAGCTTCGGCGATGTACATGCCAAGTTGCAATGCGCACGTACCTAACACAAGTCCTTTTCTCTCGATTGGCCTCTCGTGGCCGTCACCGAAGGGCACTGCACCAGGGAATCCTAAAGCAAGAAAAAGATGAGAGCTACTCCACAAGTCACAAAGGCCACCAACCACCGGCGGATCCCAGAGAAGGCAAGCGGACGCGTCTTGCCGAAGAATGATTCTCATCGTCATTTTGTCGAACACCTCGTTAATGCATGAGAGAGAGAAGGCTGGTCTAAGCGTCTTGCCAAAGAACGCTTCTCATGGTCATTCTGTCGAATACCTCGTCGATGCATATTTCCAGTGACGATATCAATGTGTCCACCACCAACGGATGATCTCGATCCACGCACCGACCCGGGTTGCCACTCGAGTCACGACCGAGTTCTACGGACGTTGCCGTCGTACTTCAAAGATCAAGAACCCAGACCACTACCTCTCTCGTGCGCGTCACATCAGATGTCGCTCCATGATGAGCGGCTGAGATGAACCTGGTACGGTGGCGCCCAGCTCAATTATGCACCGCATCGTGCGTCTGACGCCAGATTGGCGGCCGCTATCGGCAACCACGAGCGGGACCCATCTCTGAGGATGACAGCGAGGTCCATCAGCCCGTTGAATCATGATTCGACGGCCGTGATGTTGTGTGCCACGCCAAATCACCCACGGCCTCTGCTCTTACTACATTGCATGTTCTACAGAAAAGGATATGACGATCCTCGACTAGTATGATTACCACCCATTATCCACAAAACGTGGTCCCATTATAATTGGTCAATCACGAGACAGATTCGCCACGTCATCGATGTCACGTCACACACTTGGTCGATCACCGCTTCTAGACAAGGAAAAAGAACTCGGTCACTGCTCGCCGCGGCGGTCGCCGGCTATTCTACCGGGTCCTGGCGGTGGGGGCCGCCACCAGCCCTGCCGCCGTGCGAAACCCCACCGCGCGGCACTTCACGTCGCCGCCAGGAGGCGCGGCGGGGAGCGAGGTCGGCACTGGGTTGGTCGTCCGCCGGTAGGGCCCGAGCCACTTGGCGAGCATGTAGCGGCTCTTCCGCCATGGCGGCACGTGCAGGCCCCGCGCCCGCAGCGACCTCCGCGCCGCGTCCGCCACTGCCCGCACAGCCGCCCTCACCGCCTCCTCCCCCGCCACCACCACCCTCGGCAGCGCCGCTACCACCTCCTTGTACCCCTCCGTCGCCCTCGCCACCTCGAACTCCGCCGCGAACTCCAAGTCCACGATGTACCTTCTCCCCTGCTCGTCGCCATCGCCTTCCCCCGCCGTCGCCACCACGTCGATGTACTCGTAGCTCCCGCCGGTGAGACCGCCGGAGGTTTCCCAGCTCGCCTTGCAGATCCCGGCATTGTACCCCGCATCCCTCAGCCGCGCCATCACCGCGCGCCGGAAGGCAGAACCACCGCAGCTTGACCTCAGCCACGCGAACCCTTCCGCCGCCTCGAAGACCTCGCCCGCCAGCCTCCTCCGGAACTGATTCATGTCCACCGAGGGGCATATCAGCTCCCGGACTATCTTCGCGGCGGCGCGATCCCGATCGAAAGCGGCAGCGTCCGCTTCGGACCCATCTTCGGCGTCTCCATCATCCTTGGGCGAAGAGGGGGTATCGTGGCCGCCAGTCTCAATGAAGGCGTGGACGAGACGGGAGAGGCAGGTGGCAGCGCCTTGGTCGCTGCCGGTACTGGCATAGCCAGCGACGCGGAGGGCGCCGTCTCCACGCAGGCGAGCCTTAACTTCGCCGTCGAGCGGGCCGGTGGCCCGCTTCATTCGGATGTACGCCATTTGCGCTAAAGAGACCTTCTTCGAGGCGGAGGAGGAGGTGGTGGCACTTTATGGTAAGTAGAAAGGTCGGTGGAGATGGTGGGGTCCAGCTTCTCCAAAATAGTACGAGTAGTCCAACATTATATAACGTGAGCACCTTATCCAGTCAGCAAGGGCCCCACGGGATTCTCCAGTTCACAGAAAGGTAACTCGAACGGGTGGAACGAGATGGGATGGCGAAGCGCCGTTCTTTCAACAATGCAGTGGGAATATCCCGCCGGATATTCTCATTCCTAAGGATAATACGCAGGAGGACACAGCATTTCAGAAAATATTCATTTCTATTTAAGGAATTACTTATTGGCTAATTAACTCTTATATATATATATATATATATATATATATATATATATATTAGTGTATTAAGTATATTGAGGATCGTGACAGATCGGATCCTCTGACATGGTGTGCATAATTGACTGACAATTTCTCTTTATTCTGCAATGCAAAAAAGGTAAATAGAGGAAAAAGGATGAACTATTAATAGTAGAATATGAAATGATAGGTTTGCATCTGAATGATAATTTCTCAAAGCAGGCCGTAAACTCTATGAATATTTAAATCATGTTCGGTGGAGGGTCAAATAATTCGGAGAATATTGTCACTGTAGTTTGATTTGATGTTTGCATGGCTTTCCAAAGTCGCAGGATATCGTCTGGTGGGCGAATGACTGACTGCCGCGTCATCAGGCATGCTTCGTGGTGGTGTTGGTGCCACGGCTCGGATTTCCTGCCTCGACTGACGCAGGGTTCTCCGTCGCATCCGCTCGCAGGAGCCCAACGCCGCCAGATATGTCCGTTCGGCATGGGACGCATCGCCAAATCGGTGCTCCCTGACTTCTATGAGTTATCTGCTCGTGTGACGTTCTCAGTTTGCCTGCTTTCGGCGAACATGGTGTTTGATCACCACCACCGCCTTTGTCTCTTTCTAAGCGGCAAGCTTGAACCGGTGAGCTTCGAGCGGCTAACATGACAGCGGAGGAAAAGAGTGGAAGAAACACAAACACGACGACCAGAAAGATGTAATTATTAATAAATAACATCACTTCAGCGGAGATGACAGGCGGTGAGAAGTGGCGGAGATGATAGGCACGACGGCCGAGGAAAGTCACACAAAGGCATAAATGCCTGGTGATGCAAGGGACGGAGGTGACAGACGAGCGGAGCGACGTTGGTGAGGCGTAGATAGTAGAGACGATGAATAAGCGATATCGATGGAGGTGATGGACGGAAATGAAAAAGGGAGGATATTAGTAGAAAAAATAATAATTTTTTTAATGAAAAATCACCCGATAAATAATCCAAAAGACTTATGTAAGATTTATTCTTCATGAAAAAGAAGAAGAATCATTGACAAATGGATTACTATGATATGTTTTCCTAGTTAAATTAGTGTAGGCAAGATATGTTTTGGTGTCGAAGAATTTGGCGTTGATCGATAGGATTAGTGCACTTTCTCAACAAAACAATGTGAAGATGCTTATTATAATCGATTCAAATATGGCATACACCAACCCAAATTGTCAGGTATTTATTGAAGGGTTACGTCCAGGAAAATATTCTTTTCCTTATTATACCAAAATCAAAAAAATAGTACTATGAAAATAATAATGTTCCTTTTTAACGTATTCGATTTAGAGATAGAAGTTTAGGATAAATTTCCTATTATTGAGTTAAAAAAATATTATTCTTAGAATGAATCATACTACATACAAATTTCATTCACAAACACACTCAATTAACAGTTCTTTATATTCTTCAACGTGTAATTAAAATTTAGAGGAAATAACGTATGAAATTATAGATTTGAAATGGATGATAATTTATCAAAATAAATAATAAATATAGCAATACTTAAATTATGACCCATGAATTGTGAATTAATTTCGATGTATTTAAAAAATTATAATGATTGAGTGAAAATTATGAACCATGTTGACCAGCTTATCTAATCAAGACTTTGATAGATTATTATAAGATTATATCTTTATCATTTTTATTTTATTAAAAGTAATTAAAAATATTAAAATATTATCACAGCGTCGCTGATGGAGTACGTTACCGGTAGCCAATGGATGATCGCCGCGTCATCAGACAATGGTTTATGCTTTTAGCCGGGGTACGATGCGGATTTCCTGTCTCTTTCCAGCCAGGGTATACACCCCATTAATCCGCTCGCCGGGGGCGCAACGCCCGGGTGGGGTGGGTCCCGCTGCCCATGGTTGGGACAGTAACGGCGTTCCCTGTCTTGAGTTGCGTCCCTTCAGATTCGTCGCCTCAATAAAAATCGTGCGCGCAACGAGGCCCATACTTTGGTAGCATCTCCACCCATCACTCTCGCTCTCGATTCCTCCGGTCTCTACCCACCAAGAACGCATGGCGGAGGAGAAGAGCACCATGAAGGCCATCCAGTACGCGTCCTACGGCGGTGGCGCCGGCGCCCTCAAGGTGAGCACGCTGCCGATTCGGTACGAGTTCCATTCTCCCCCTAATGCGATGGGATGGGATTCATTCCTCCTCCTCCATCCTGAAGTGGTGGAACCATGCCTTGTCCCTTACAAATTAACTCATCAGACAACCTTATTTTAATCAAGTCAGGCCAAATCCATAAAAATTCGCTTTACGTAATTCATTGGTCCGCTTCTGTTCAAAGAAATCATGAAGATATTCGGAAAGTCTTCACCTTTTGACTTGTGCTTTAGCGGTTGAGAAGAGCGTGGGTCAATGCCCTGTACCTTATCATGGACTGTTCTTATATTATATATGTAAATATATATACACAACTATGGCCGAATAATTTAATCGTTCTCTTGATACCTGTTGCTGGACCAGATCCCTTAGTTTTGTTATCTGATGGAAGGCCCCTTAGCGTTAGGGTTTCAATATCTGTAATTGTATTTTCTGGATATAAAATTCATTTTTTTGACAAAATTATTTGCATTAATTATATGTCTCTTTTACTTTTTTTTTTTGGGGGGGGGAACCCGAATCTTGCTTTTATATATGATCCAAATCTTTGCTAACCAACACTATTTTTTAATTTAGGGTTAAAACATCCGTAATTGTATTTTCCAGTTGAAATTTTTGATTTTTGTGGAAACTATTTACAATTATATGCCTTTTTCCCCCTTTTCTGGGAACTGAACCACTTGATCTTTATATGTGATCGAAACCTTTGCTAGCTTCATAATTTCTGAATCTTAGGGTTAAAAGATCTACAATTGTGTTTTCTGGATATAAAATTCACTTTTTAACAAAATTATTTACTATTACATGCCTTTTTTTTCCTCCTTTTCTGGGAACCCGACACCTTGGTTTTTATATATGATCGAAATATTTGCTAACCTAAATAATTTCTGAATTTCGTAGTTAAAAGATTTGTCATTGTATTTTCCAGATCTAAAATTCACCTCTTGAAAAATATATTTAAAATTATATATATTTTTTATATATGATCAAAAATCTCTGCTAACTTACATAATAACTGAATGTTAGGAGTTAAAATTATCTTTAAATGTATTTTTCCGGAATTATAATTCATTTTTTGACCAAAGTATTTACGATGATGATGTGCTGCTCCTTTTCTTTTTACTCTTTCCTCATCTAGGAATCGGTCACCATGCTTTTTCCAGATGATTGAAAACCACTTCGAACGTAGAATTTTCTTCTGGGTTTAAGGATTGAGAGATCTATAATTGTATTGTGGATCGAAATTTTATGCTCCTCTGTTGATTTAATTTTTTTTTATACTTTTTTTCTCTAGGAACATTTCTATGATTCCATGAAGTCTTATTTGACCTGCATACTATTGTTGTGCTATTGTTTTGCCTAGTGAAACATGTGGTCTATTACTTTGAAATTTACAAGAATTTGTCAAATTCTCGAGGTTCGTAGGAACCTGATCTGGATCTGTTATTTATAAACTCACCTATCACATCGTTGTGCTTTTACCACAATTGGTTTATTTTTCTGTTTGATTGATTATTATGCTCACTGCAGCATGTTGAGGTTCCAATTCCTTCACCAAAGAAAAATGAGATTTTGCTGAAGTTGGAGGCAGCAAGTATAAACCCAGTTGATTGGAAAATTCAGGTTGGCATGTTGCGGCCATTTTTGCCACCCAAGTTTCCATTTACACCTGGTAAGCAAGCAACTACCACTAAATGATAGAGAAGATTATTCATCGGTGGTTGAGAACTTCGGTGTTATCATCACCTGTATGTTGAATGTGCTAGGCGACATGTTATCGCTCGAGCAACCTTTTTGTCATTGTAACTCAATAATTGCAGAAAGAAATGGTTTCCGATCAATTTAATATCTAATTATTTAAGCATATGATCTTTTTCTATTCTCCTTTTTTTCTTGTCGGTAAACTTGTATAGATATGATGCATGTTAGTTTTCTAAAATCTTTAGATCATCAATCAATTTTCTCAGAACTTATTGTCCTTTTGCAGTTTTTGGTTCAAATTTATATGAAATGTTCATGTTAAACTCGAGTAGTCTACGTAACTTTTTTTTTGCCTGTTCTCGTTGCTTCTTGAAGTTGTTTTTAGCCAAAATACACCATACATAAATGTCTTGTTATGCTAGTGAATATATGGATGAACATCTGCAATGGACACACCGAGACTATTGTTAGCATATCATGTTTTGCTTTTAGGTGCATCCACAAGGTAGGTTTATCTGGTTTCCTTTGCATCAACCAACCGATAGACCTTTTCTTATTAGAATTCGTGTTTAATATTAAACTCATGGTCATCGAGTATGTCTGGTTTATTATGTTTCGGTGAAGTGAAATCACTGTATTTATTTGATGACATCTTCATTCCTGTGAAACAGTTGCTGATGTAGCAGGAGAAGTTGCTGAGTTGGGTCCTGAAGTTAGCGCCTACAAGAAAGGTGACAAAGTAGTAGGCATGCTGAAATTTTTTGTAAGTGCTCGATGTTATCTGTGCATCATAATGCTTTCTTTTAGTGAAAGAAATTATAATGGAATCTTTGAAATAGCTTAATGCCTGATCTTATGTATGCTTTATTTAATTGATCGGGGAAACTCCGTAGGTAGAGAAGTTCTTTAAACATAAATTTTGTTTACAATGAGATGAATGTGATGGTAAATCAAACTGTGAAACCACCTGAGACAATGTGATGCTGTAAACTTTAGTTAAGGTGACTTGAGATTATAGCACCTTTTTATTGGTTTGTTGACTTTTGTGTCGATCTTATCTAATTGCAGCAAATTCTCTATTAGTTTTTGCTCCTTTAATTCAGCAAAGTTGCTCTTCTCTATTATTATCATGCTTGTGTTTTTTTTTTTTTCTTTCTTTCTTTCTTGACTTCCGATAATTTGTTATGACAGAATGGTGGCGGGCTCGCCGAGTTTGCTGTGGCACCTATCAGCCTAATGGTGACTAGGCCGCCTGAACTCTCTCCCCCTGAAGCCGCAAGCCTACCAACAGCTGCCATGACTGCTCTCCAGGCACTGAAGGCTGCCGGAACCAAGTTTGATGCCAACGACAAGCCATCTAACATTCTGATCACAGCAGCCTCCGGTGGCGTGGGGCACTACGCGCTGCAGCTCGCCAAGCACGCAGGCCACCATGTCACAGCCACCTGCGGCGCCCGCAACATCGAACTCATGAAGAGTCTGGGCGCGGATGAGGTGCTCGACTACAAGACTCCCGAAGGTGCAAAGCTATGGAGCCCATCAGGCAAGAAGTACGATGCAGTCATCCATTGCACCATCAACATTTCCTGGTCCACTTTCGAGCCTAATCTGAGCACCGAGGGGAAGGTGATCGACATAACTCCCACCCTCAAGACCATGGCTACCTCCGTACTCAAGAAGGTGACCTTTTCGAAGAAGAAGCTGGTGCCGTTGTTACTAAGCCCCAAGTCCGAGGACATGAAGTTTCTGGTGGACATGGCAAAGGAAGGTAAGCTCAAGACCATTGTGGATTCGACACATCCGTTGACCAAGGCAGAGGAGGCCTGGGCCAAGAGCATCGGTGGCCACGCCACCGGGAAAATTGTCGTCGAAATGTAGAAGATTCTCTATTGTGACAGTACATTGGACATGGTGGCAGTAGTGTTAAAATCTCTTGAATGGCTTCTTACTTAATGTTAACTGCTAAATTTGAGGTTATCTGGGGTTATATACCATGCTAGATTTCAGATGATGCATTGCAGCATTCTTTTCTACTCCTTCAGATGATGCGTTGACCTGTACCTGCAGGAATGATTTCAGACGTTTACGACAGTTGTTCTTGAGACCGATCCCCATTTTGCATTGTGCATAATGACTCGAAGGCCTCAAGACACGAGTGACGTCAACACTTTCTTAAAGCAGTATCTCCTGCCTTTAATCATTTCTAATTTTAATTGGAATTAACTTATCTGAGTCAAAAAATAGATAAACACTGATAATCAAATGATAGCTATCCAGTTTCAGTTAATAATCAGATGATTAATCGTATATTTTTTTAAGAAAATTCAAATGAATCCTAATGGATTATATCTAACATTAATAATTTGAGCAAAAAAAAAAGATAAAACGATTAAAATACTTTTCATATTATTATAATAATTAAATTAAATTAATCAACAGGTATTAGTCATACCATTTTTGTAAGGATATATATATATATAACTTAAATTTAGAATAATAAACATAAAAATAACTTAAAATTTTTAAGCAGGGATGGCAGCATGGCAGTCAGCCAAAAGAACAAAATCTAGACACAACTGGCCCTCATCTAAAATTGTTAGAAAAGCATAGTGCAATTGTCAAACACAGAATCTTTTTCTCTTTCTTTAATCTCAAAGTGAAACAGCATCAAGGTACAACAACCGGAATGAGACACTGTTAATTAAGCTCAGCTTCAGATGAACGTTTTTGATTCTTCATGAAAAACTTGGTTCGGAAAGATACCTTTTATCTCACAAGGTTCTCAGAAAGAAGATAGTTTGCCGGTGCTTGAAGTGGCTTGTGATCCCTCTGACTTGATGCGTTCATCGCTGGAAGCAATTTGCAGAGTATCAGAGAACAAAAGTCGTCTAGACTTCCCGGTGGCAACTTCAAGAGGAGCTTGGAATGATGGAGGTCCGGACGATGTTGCAAGTAAATTTCTAGCGACTGCCACATCAGCTAAAGAGGATGTTGCAAGGCTGTAAGCATATATTCCCATGGGTGCTTCCATTGGATGGTCAAATTTGCAGTGTGTGCCAAACTTGCAGATACCATATCGTGAATAAAAAATGCATATGGGTTCTTCCTGTCAGCAAAAATGGAACTAACATTAATCAAAACCATTATCAGAAAAAAAATGCAAGTGCATCCAGCAGTAGATCAATTGCCTCACAGTCAATTTTTAGTATACAAATATCCTATAGTTCTCAAAAGCACAGTTTGATCACTATTGATAGAACGAATAGAGAATAGAAAAATGCAGCTACATTTCCTGCAAAAAAAAGTACAACAGTGTAAATTGCTCCTTTTGACTTTCGCTAAGAAGATACAATAGAGAGAAGTACAGATGACTCTACCATCCAAAATCAAACCATGAGGTACAAGGCAAATACTAATCATAGCCCTGAAGCCTGGTAAAATTATTTAGCTTCAGATGTGCAAATCCTTAGGCAAATCATTTCAGTTGGGACCGTACTCTAGTTGGACAGCATGGTTTTCTAATCCTTTCTCGTCAATAATACAACTTAGTTTACATTAATCCTCATTATGGCCTGTCGAAAAGCAATATATATATATATATATATATATACATATATATATAAAATGTAAATTTCAATCAATAAATGCATTTTTCACTGTATTATTTCTCTAACCTTCAGCTTGTCTAGGAGTTAATAATTTGCAGAAGCTAATTACCTAAAATGTGAAAAATCAAACGGATTCAAAAATCTTTAATTACTTGTAGAAGCTAATAATTATACTTTGTTAAAACTATTTTGTTGTAGAATCAACTACCGAAGTAAACTAAACAAAATCACGTTTCTCGGTTACATTTCTCGCGGTAATGAAAGAATATTGAACCTGTCTTTTCTGTTAAATATGAATGTTGCATGCTTCGGACAGAACATAATACATGAAAAAGGGAAAGAGGGAATAATGAAGTTGGAAAAAACTTACAGGGCGTAATGGAAGGCCTAGAGGACTCAGCACACAGTCAGGGATAGGAATTAGTCTCTCCCTAGGATGATGGAACTTGCAGGCTGCACCATATTTACAATCTCCGGTCTTCAAATAAAATTCACATTCGCGTTGACCAGGTCTCACAGGGAAAACATTGTCCCTTGCCAATACATACTGACCCAGAGGAATAGCACCGGATCGATAAGAGTGGATCATTCCTTGAACCCCTGTAGTTGTTTCACTCTGACGAGATGTTCCATAAAACGGAGTTGCCTGTGGCATATGCAGCTGACTCTCTGAAGATGAAACAGACCTCAACTGTCCCTGGGGAGGCATACAACACCGACCAGTAAACTAGTTATACCAGGATAACCTATATCATCTAACAGAATATTAGATCTAACAAATCATATTGTTAAGAGGAAATATCAAAAGATATTCGAGTATTGAACATTTCATTTGGTCTAAGACCTAGCTCTTGGTCAAGCACATCGAAATGAAACTACAAATTATCATATATTACTAAAGAACAAGAAAATTGTCCATATAAGTTCATGGGACGTGGCTGTGGAGAAAGAGAATTTTGCAACAAACTGGAACCTCTTATCAATTATTTTTGGGTCCTTACATACATATGAATACTCATATAACATAACATGGGCAAGATAAGCACATTTGAAGATGATGGCTTTTCATACAGATAATGCTATTTATCATGTATGGATGTTAACAAATTTCTAAAGTAATGCACAAATGCCTCCTGTTCCTCCTCCTCCTCTCCACCATGGTTTATACTGGCATATAGTGTGTCAGTACATCAACACAGAACAGATCTGTATTGGTCGTATCATGAACTGACATGGGTCCAATACCCAAAATGTCAATCCTTGATATTTAGTTGTATCTAAAATGCATTTGAATGTACACAATATGAATTTCATTCCTAGAAATGCAGCACACTGAAGTGCACCATTTCTCCATATGCTGTAGTTCAAGAAAAGTCGAAAAGGATCAGGAGAAGAGAATAATAGATTAGCATTCCATTATGCACACAGCTTGCTGGATTGCACCATGACATTTTATCAGACATTTAAGAGAAAATTTGTCTCCATGGTTCAAAATGAAAATTGATGTTGAAGATAAAATATCATGTCTGAATCATAAATATTCTGTAATGTTAGAGGGGCTTCAAATAAAATGGATTTACCGAAATTGTGTTCCAGCTAGGAACTTGAACCAAACCCTGAGGAAAAATCACTTGGGCATAGCTTGAAAGACCTTGCCATCGAGGGCTAGCAATAAAAGAAGCTCTTGACAAGGACAAGTTTGTCAAACCCCCAGTATAAGACTGCTGGCCAGAATTAGGAGAATGAACACCAGGATAAACAGTAGAACCACGTAATGAAACCATTGTGTTAGGCTGTGGATGGTGAAATTTACAAGTGCTCCCAAATTTGCACTCTCCATTTTTTATATAATATGCACATTCTGCCTCGTCCTACAATAAAATTATTATAGAGTATGCTATCATACATAACATAACAGTTAGCAAGAACCTCCAGAAATATAATGTTTAGATACCAAAAGTAGCAGTTACAAACCGGACGAAGTGGATAACCTAAAACATTTAATTGGACTCTTCCAGCAATTCCTGCCTTGTCTCTTGGGTGATGGAACTTGCATGTAGCTCCAAATTTGCATGTACCAGTCCTTAGATAGAACTAGAAAAGAATAACAAAAGAAAGTTGCGTCACAAGAAGATTACACAAGCACAAAATGGCATTCCAGTACAATCAAACAAGCCTCATTCAGATAAAACTAACAGAAACTAAGCAGCATTAATCTGAAATGTATTCCAAGTGTGTAGACATTCAATACAATAATTCATACAAGTCGACTTCAAAAAATCTTTTTGTTGCAGATCACGAATGGCATGCACCAAATACTATCTAATCCGTCATTACAGTACAGCAAAGAAATGAGATAAAATGAAAGACAAAGGAAAGAGAGATAGAGAGTCTAGAGCGAAGAAGAGAAGTATCGGAGAGGAAAAAGAGCGGGCTCCTGCCCTCAGTCAGAATTTTGTTCAAATAAGAAAACTATCAAACTTCCAATCACATGAGATTAGTTTCCCTCGGAAAAGCCTTGGCCACCATTTTATGGACTCTCAGGCCACGTTCGGTTAAGAAAAGTTAAAACATCCAACCCAACATAAAGCTGTTAACCCCCTCACAAACTATGTTATGTATGGTTGCAGATGTAGCTAACTATCTGGTTTGTATAATTTGGCAAGAATGATTGCCAAGGTTAGTTTAAATCACACCTCTCACCGGATAACTTATTTAACTGTAATAATCTTCCTCTTAGTTGTCTTAACCTCAAACAGATGGCGACTTAGGTAAGAAGCTAGACATAATAACCACCAAAAGAGTAATGACAGCTAGGATTTTGAACTACAATTAGGAGTATTAAATACTTAATTCTGACTATTAAAGGAAAAATTGGTGAGTAAGACGGTTATAAAATCAAGTTCACCTACATCTAATTCACTCGCATCAAAACTCACGAGAAAGGAACTTGGACCAGTGGATGCATTAAGAAGCATTCTGGATTGTCAGTAACAAAACTGAAATAAAGTAAACAAAAGATAAACCAAAGCTACAAAAAAAGAACCAAGGTGATTTACTATATAAAGAAAGTACTAGACTAAAAGAAAAATGAAATCAGTAAAAGACATATAGTAACAGCATTTTTAACTTCAGCAGCTCAAGAAACACATAAATTCTGTAACAGGAATTGCACATCAACTAATCGATTCCTGAGACACTTTCAAATACTAACAAGCAAGTAACAATGGCATATCTTTTACATGTATACCAGAACTAATAACCATTATGGTGCGAACTTTTTATGTTATTGGTGCTTTTACTTTTCATTTGTTGATACAAAAGCAAAAAAAAAATGTATGGTCCATACACCACGAGTGGGGGATATACCAGAGAACTAGATAGAATCTATGTAAACAAATACATGATACTAAACACTCAACATAAGAAATACATGATACCACAAAAGCAACAAAAAGCAGCAATGTGCCAACAACTCTATCTCTAAAACAAACCAGAAAATTTGGACATATCGGAATATATAATATGCAAGAATCCCAACTATTCGATCTTCAATAATTTCCATTTTTCCTGCATTATCTAAATAATCATTGGAAAATCCAGGGAAAATAGGAAATAACTGAATATAATAAATGCAAGAAGAAATTGCCAGTAAACAGTTACCTCACATTCAGGTTGCCCAACTCTTTCAGGATATCCTCCCTTGATCCTTGCTGTTGCAATAGCCTGACAATTAATAGGACCTAATCAAAACCATCAATTTTGGTGAACTCACACCATGAGTACATTTAAGCCATGCACAAATTGAGGTCATATTACAAACTCATAATCATACAGAAGAAACCAGTGAAAGGCGAATATACAATAAAAAATGACGAGAATGAATAAGTAACAGTCGTCAACAATGTTAAATGTCTTCAAGCATGTATTAATATGTTATAGAGTACTCTGAGCTACTCACAAATGATCATAATTAGTTTAAATAACAGATAGAAGCATATCTTTTTAACCAATTTTTCCACACAACAGATTAGTTGCTAAGTCAAATAAGAATTGTGTCAATATATCTAAAGAATTACACCCTATTAAAATCAGACATCATTATACTTGACAAAAAGCATTTTGTTGTTCGCCAACACACCCTTGTCTGGGTCTAAATACGCATCTAGTGAGAACTTACACCCAAACCTACTGCCATCATTATGTTCCGAAAATTTTTACAGATATGATTCCTAAATTCGATTATCCTAAATAGTTGTGAGCCAATAAATAATGTTTTCTTCTTAATTCATAAAAGTACTACAAATACTGACAGTTAAAAAGTAGAACAACAAGATTGAAAAGTTTCACACAGATTATCTAAAGCAGGCACACAGCATGTTAATCACCTAGGAATAGGGGTGGTCCACATCAGAGACATCAGCACCAATTATTACATCATAGGCATCACCTATACAGGCTCTAAGGAATAAATATAATCAGCACCAATCATCATATCAAATGTCTAAATTGCTGCTGATTCATTCTGTAAGACATAAAAGCAAACAAAAAAATTCCCATAATTGAAGCTGAAGTTGAATGATAGGGAAGTCTTGACAAGTAACGAGTGCGGAACATCATCAGGTTGATGTTGAGAAATGTGAGAACAAGCAGAACTGATCTCATTTGGACGAGCTACATCCATTGACTTTTATATCTATGTTTTCAAAATAGCCTACAGTAGCAACATCTTACAAAATTTGCCTTTAAAAATACATTAAAAATCAAGTGCAGAAGAGTTTGTTTATAGGAATGTTATATGTAAATGCAAATCAGTCCCTGAACCGTATAGCTTAATAAGACAATTAGTGACTTTTGCAATATAATCACTCTGCACCATTTCAGCATCCTGTACTTGGATAAGAACAAGGTTGGAACCACCGACGACCACAGTGTCATTTGCAATCAATATGAAATAGTTCGTCAAGGTGGACAAGAAGCAGCCAGATGAGTCAGGTTTACCATCTGCCTATTCGGAGGATGATTGTATCTGCAAGTCATCCCAAATCTGCAAAGGCCAGTCCTGAGGTAATAAGTACAGTCCGGCTCCCGTGGACGCTCGGGAAACGGTCCGGACTCCACGGATTCGGTCTCTCTCATTCTCATCTGCCACATTGTCTCTGTAGTCGCAACAAATGCATAGGTACGTGAAGGCACCAAAGCAAGACGACAAGCAAACATGAAACGATCAAACGACGAGGGGATAGCGATCGGCCCAACAAACCCTAACAAACCGGACCTTGATCGATGGGGGACCGGAGCAGCGGAGGCGAGGCGGCCCCCATCACGTCCGCGGAGGACGCCATGACGCCGCGCTTGTCGACCCCGTCGGTGACGGCGGCGGCGTCGTAGTCCATGGGCGGTTGGCGGCCATCGATCAGGGGCGGAGCAGGAGCGGCAAAGAGCAAGGTCCCATCGCGGAGGGGGTCTCGGACGATAGGAACAAGGGGAGGAGGAGAGGGGGAGAGAGAGACTCCGATCTCCACGAAGCGTGAGGGGAATAAGAACCACCACCAACAGCCATCCGCTCCGCCAGCCAGTCGTTTGGGGCCTTTCGCCCGCGCGATCGAAGGCTGCAGCACAAATTTTTGGGGGCAAAATTGAATATATAGCCTCCAAAGTTAGTCATTTTCATATTTATTTCTTTCAATTTAAAATTATCATCAAAAACACTAACCGTTGTAATTAATCTTCGTGAATTAATGATAAGTATAATGGTATTTAAACTCGAATTGATATTAATATCCTCTTGAAATTATTAGGAGGGTGAGAAACCAAATAATCGATGACAATAATCGTAAATAAATTTAATTTTTTTTAGTTTAATTATTGTCATGATTATTAATAGTAAACCTGCAATTATATATATATATGTGTGTGTGTGTGTGTGTGTGTGTGTGTGTGTGTGTGTGTGTGGAAGATTTGTGTTTATAAAGGAGTATATATATAATTTAACATTTTGAAGGTGTATATATATATATATTGGCAATATGTTTTACATTTTGCCATAATAAATAATTAATAATGTATTTTTGAAATTAATTTAATGTATAATCTGAAGAGCCGGTTCAATCGATGACTCGATGAGCCGAAGCAGTAGCGGTTCGATGTGGAATCCGGTTTTCATAACCTGTTTGACGAAATGACCAAATGAACGGTGGGACAATGGCCCAAAGCCTTGCCCGTACTCGAGCAGCTGCACGACCCATATCCCGGACTGCTCCTCCGGTTGTCTCCTGTAGAGCGTACAAGTCGGCAAAATCTATCCAGTAACGATAGATATCGGCGATTTTATGTTTTGTTGGCACAGTAGATGCTCGAAGAAATGCCGAAACCAGCAGAAGCGATGCAGCGATCTGTCGGTATCCTCTAGCCATGTTTCCGATGGGTGGTGTTGGCCTCACCTTTCTTATCCAAACCATTCAGAGATCTCATGGCATAGAAGAGAGGGCCTTCTTTTACTCTCGATCGATAACTCTTCTGAAGTCAACTTGTTCTGCTTCGAGTCCTCCGGCGATGTCTTACAATTCGTCATATTGGAACTGTTCATCTTCCCAGAAGTGCATTTAGAATCAATAAGACCATTATTGTAGTAGTTCATATCACTTCTAAGGAGCAGCGATGGAGACTGACAATGATGGTAAGGACATGGCTTGGGCGCAAGCTTGGCCTCATGCAGAGTGCAGTGGGCGAAACCTCATCGATCCACGCCCGTGAATCCCCTGCTCTCCCCTGTTCATCACGTTCGGTCATCCGATGACAGAAACCACTCATCACTCCACTGTGCCAAACCTTCACATACGTACCTTCAATCCCATGCAGTAGAGAGAGAGAGTGTGTGTGTGTGTGCACGCATTGTTGCCTTGTCTTGTCTCGGCCGGTGGTCACGGCCCGTTAATTTGGATGCTTCAAGAGTAGCAGTAGTAGTCGCAGACAAGAACAAGAACAAGGACTGTGAAGTGAATTATTTGTGCTACCATTTGATGTTTCATCAAAAACAGTGACTGCAATGATGAATTTGATCTAATGATACACTCTACCCATTGCATGTTTAGCTGCTACTACTCTCTCTCTCTCTCTCTCTCTCTATCTCTCTCCTCTCTCTCTCTCTCTCTCTCTATATATATATATATATATATATATAAGACCGCGGCATAATAGGACATTATGGTTATATTCAAGGACTTCACGGTAATTTAGGCTCTCGACCGTTGAAAACGGGTTCGGGTTAACGGAGGAGCGATTCCGTTTCCCGACGGCTCCAAC
This sequence comes from Musa itinerans, assembly GCA_001649415.1. Taxonomy (NCBI): domain Eukaryota; kingdom Viridiplantae; phylum Streptophyta; class Magnoliopsida; order Zingiberales; family Musaceae; genus Musa; species Musa itinerans. The sequence goes on along the minus strand of LVTN01000884.1, from coordinate 31,114 downwards.
TCTACACGGGAAACGTAGATTATAACTCCGTTCGCTCCCCCGCACTCGAGAAGAGAACAAGAAGAAGAACATCGGCATTGGAAGACAGGATAAGGAGAAGGAAAGGAAGAAGAGAGAACAAAAGAAGTCATCCCATCGTCGTCGACGCCGATCCCCAAAAGCAGAATCCGCTTTCTCTATCCCCCTTGTCGTCAGTCTGAACCTTTTCTTTTTCCCTCCTCTCTTTCTTCCTTTTTCCTCATCTGACACCTCGTTCCTTTGTTGCTCGTAGTTCTCGCTCTAATCGGGTTTTCTTTTCCCCACTTTTCATGCGGTGATAGAAGGAAATTGAGGACCGCCGTGGTTTGAAGAAAGGAATCTGATGCCTGCCTTTCGCTCAACTAAGGTGCTTGAGCGGAAATGATGCAGACTGAGTTTTCTGGTTTCTTGATTTACTGTTCTTGATCTCGATTGGCAAACTTTCTTGGTAGATCCTTGGGATTTGAGGCGAAAGATCGCTTCAAGATCGAATTTTTCGGAGTCTTCGTTGCGAAAGGTTGAATCTTTGGATCAATGGAAGGAAGGGGGGTAAGGCGGAGCGTGACGCTGTCGGAGCAGCTGGCTGTGGTGAACTGTTGTAATCTTCGGGATCTCCTCAAGGTCCAAGATGAGGACGAGGTGCGTCCCTCTATCGCCGTCGCCGCGTGCGGGAAGAGGGAAGCCTCCTCCGCGGCCGGAGGTGCCGGCGGCGGAAGAACGTTGCTCGATATCATGCGGGAGGAGCAGGAGACGAGTGGGGTGGTTGTAGGCGGTAATGCCGGCAATGGCATCAACTGGAAGTCGTTTAAGGACCGCCTTCGCCTCCGCCGCGCAGGCGCTGCCTGGGCGGCGTCATCCGGCCGGCCCAACCAGATGCCGTACCCCGCGCTCGTCGTCCCCGTGCGCCCCAACGCTGTCCTAGCCGGCAATTCCGAGATCCCCGTTCCGGCATCCACTCCCGGCCGCGGAGCCATCATCTCCGAGTACAACCCTGCCGTGGCGGCAACGTCACCGCCGGAGGAGCAGCCATCCGGCGGAACAGAAACAAGCGGCGGTGGAGAAAACTCCGATCGTGGGGGCACCGCCGAGGCGGCAATTGCGGAGGAGGAGCAGCAGCCAGCGAGGGTCTCGCTGATGGCCCTGCTGGAGCAGACGGACAGGCTGTGGAGCAGCGGAGGGGAGGGGTCCTCTCCGGCAGCGGCGGCGCTGGCAGCAGCCCTCGTGGCGGAGGAGGACGACGAGTGCGCGCTGGAGGACGTCGGCAGCGGCACAATATACGTGTGTTGCGTGTGCATGGTGCGGCACAAGGGGGCGGCCTTCATCCCCTGCGGCCACACCTTCTGCCGGCTGTGCTCCCGGGAGCTTTGGGTCAACCGCGGCAGCTGCCCACTCTGCAACGGCTACATCCTCGAGATCCTCGACATCTTCTAGCCTGCCGCCGCCGCCACCCCACTCCTCTCTCCGACAACTTCCCTCATCAAGACCAGTTCTTGTAGATCATTTTCTTCATCAAACAGAAGACGGAGGAGGTAGTGGTGGTGAATTAGCCAAGTGTTTGTTGCATGTCTGTATCATTCTTCTTCTTCTTCTTGTTCTTTGCAAGAACTATAGTAGCAAAGAACAGATGACTGTTGCTGTATCAGAAACTTAGAACAAGGAAGCTGGCACAGTGATGATGTAATTAATGCAGATTACCTTGGCAAATGAATGATTCGAGTGGTTGGGCTTGATGAATCTAATTGTCTCAGTTTGTCTCGTTAGGCACATAATGAGAGGTATGGGCAGCACAACAGTGTGAAGGAATGCAATGCATGATTGGAAACTTTTGTCTCTAACTCTGTTCTGACAACCTGTCCAGAATCCAGCAGCATCCAAAGGCTTCACTGTTGGGAAGATGGGAGTGGATTGAAGCCTGTTGCCTTCCTCAGCCATGTTGAAAGGTGAGTTGGTGGTGTAGCTAATGCCACCCTTGCAATGAATGGTCCATCACACTGTCAAACATCTTACACAGCAGTATCATGTCATGTGGACCATTCCAGGGGTAAAGATGAGCACTTTTCTGCAGCTCCAGAGAGAGAGAGAGAGAGAGATCCAAAAAATTGGTTGTTGGGCTACCTTTTCCTCTTGCTTCCAATCAGTTCAGTCTCTCTCATCCACTGTTTGTGAACAGTGATTGGTTTGCAGCATTCCAGAGAAAGACAGAGAGACTACAAGAGGGAAACTTTTGTAGCTCCACTGCAAACCCAGTTCATCTGGACCCTCTCCTGCTTCTAGTAAATTTCTTTCACCAACATAATTATATCTAAAAATATATTAAACATATGACATGATTTATATCTTAAATATTTTTCTCATGTGTGAATGGCAAATTATTAGAACCTAACACAATATAACTTGAATTGGTAGGTGTATCTAAAAGCTTATATTATTAATATCATCCTTTTTTTTTTTCTCCTGTGATGAACTGATGAGCTAAAAAGGAAACAGCAGTTGAACTGAGGCCATCCACTCTGTTCAACAAATTGGTGTCCTACAAGTGAAAGTGAAATCCCAGAGTTGCTGCAAGTTGAAGAGGTCTTACACACTTCTCCAAGGATTAGGAGGAACAGTTGGGCTACTTATTGTTCTTGTGATCAGCATCAGTCTTTTTCCATCAACATCATTGCATTCAGAATAACCCTCGAGAAGTCTCACTTCAAGTCAGAGTTGTTGGACAAGAGAGAGATTTGAAGAGGATGAGTGACACTAGAAGAGTTCCATGTGATCCTTGAGAAGACCAAATCTTAATACTTTTGCTGCTTTGCCCATTAATTAAATTGATGCTTGACATCCCAATAGTGTGATAAAGGAGGATTATGAAGTGTTTGATGAAAAGTGTGGAGTTGAGCACATGAATTTTGTAGCTTCTTACTGTCTGCTATATGCAGTCCATTAGACTAAACATCAAAGCATAATGATAAAAGAAAGAAATCATGTACAGTGCTCAGTACATTCTAATGTAAGTTGACCTGATTTACCCAATGTTGCTTTAATATGAGATTAAACTTTAGACTTTGGAAAGAATTGCCAATTAGATTGACTGAATTGCCACATAAAGATTTAGTAATATATGTGAGGTAAGATACAACAACAAAAACTCATAATATTGTAACTATAACAAGATTGATGCCTAGGAACATAGATTCTGACATGTATTAATATGAATTAACCTTTCACTTTGCTTGCATGCACTTGTATTAGCATTATATATGTATATGTATATGTATATATATATATATATATATATATATTTATGTATGTATGGATATATATGTATATATATTGTCTATTTATAAGAAAATGGAAACTAAAGGATGTGGTGGTAAATCATCCTAAATAACATGCAATTAATTATCATGATAATCTATTTAAAGGAAAACAGAAATATATATACATCTTCCATAATGTCTATTTGGATTGTTTAGAAAGTGCCTTTTTTTGTGTTTGATATACAAATATCTATCTTTGATAAGATGACATATTGTTACATTAAAGTTCCAAAGATCTGGATTATATAAAATAATTGAAGTAAAGTTCCAACTGAAACGCATGCTAAGGTATCAGCACAAGGTCTAATCTAAGCTTGATCAATTACCATGATATAACAACTTCCTTTCTTACAGATTGGCCCTTAACATTCTAGGTAATCATGGAGACACAGGATTGTACCGGTGTGCTCTTTGTTCTTTCTTCATTTTGCAATCACCTAGAGTACTCCGAAGAAAGGATTCTCCATGGCAGAATTCAGCTGTGAAAATGCTGCGCCGAGAACAGCCATGTCCACCTTGTCCCTTGGTAAGTACAGGTATTCATCCCCTTCAAGCTTCTCAAATCCACATAGCTCAAGAAACTCCATGCCTCCTTTCAGCCTAGCAACTCTATCCTGTTTAGAGCAGTTGGGAAAAGTATGTGCTTTTAGTGTCTGAAGAATTAGGACACAAGAATCAAGTTGACATCCACAAAATCATTCAGTTTCGGTCATTACCTGAAAGTTGGGGTTCCCGAGTCGAATTTTCCTGAACTTCTCTGCATCCGGATTCATTGCAACATTCCGGACGTAGATAAGAAGGGTTTGGAATGCTCTTTTCACTCTAGCATCATCATCCTACCATATTATTTGTACATCATGTGTAATCGTCAACAAAAACAAGAGTAATTAGCTCAAAGGATGTTTTTGACAGTCATAGTCCACATGTTTCTTTTATTTTGTGAAAGAGACATGGAAATAAACTCATGAGAAACCAAGCTGACAAGAAAACATGAATTCATGTGGTAGAACTAAAGCACAAACAAAAGAGTTCTGAAGTAGGATAACACCAGCAGTCTATTATCTCTGCAATAAAATATGGCAGCCTCAACAACATGAATAGAAGATGATCATGAAGCTGTGAATAAGGCAAGAGTGAAAACAAGATGATCAAATGAACTACAATATGGGTGATTTGCTGATAAAACTACATAAAAGAGGCACAATATGGGCCAAGTTACTTGTGAGGGACTCCATAGCTTCACAATTTATAAAAGATAGATTTTAGCTTGTGCAGTTATTATGAGACTTTGCCAGACTTACAAGTCAATGACATTCAACTTACAGATAACATGTGATCACCTTGTGAGTTTTCTTAAGAGAACGTAAACAATCCCTCATGTGCTCTGCCTTTGTGGCAGGATTGACAGACACTGAACTCTGCATGTCACCAAATAAAAAGATCAACACAAAGATCCAAGTTTTGTACTTTAAACTATCTTGATTTGATACAATTAACTTTACCTTCTTTCCCTGTGAAGGAAGGGCAGATTTGGCATCTCCAGGATCTTGAGGCTGCAATCCCAGCTTGCTTCTTCTTTCTGCCTGAAGTGTGCGGATATTAAGTGCAGACTAATTTCACATTAATGTCTGTTCCAAATAAAAAACAATAAAAGAAAACTCGAGTGGAAAGAAATAGTCAATTAAATTAATCAAGACCTTATCCTCCCGCAATTTTTGAAGTATTTTTTCTCTTGCTCTTTTCTCTTGCTCTTTCTCTACTTTCCTCAACAGCAACATTCTGCAAAAAAAGAAATGAACTGGCATTCAAAAGGACAATAATATTCTGCATGGTTGTAACATGGAAAGGGCAAAATCTATTAACTATAAATCAATTGAACAGTCACAAGCCTTTTTCTTTCATTTTCCTCGTTAATTTGCTTTGCTTGCAGAAGCTCTTTCCCTGCTCGTATTCTGTCCTACAACAAGTGCAGAAATGTAATAAGATTCAGTCACTGAAATCCAATGAAACTAGCATCACAGATAGTACCTACCATATGAACAGGTGTCAAGCATCCAGAAGTCTAAATTACAGGTGAATTAATTTTTTTTTTTTACCTAGGTGCAGGTGAATTATAGTGATGAACATTCTCCCTCTCCAAATTAATTGTGAAAATAATTCCACAAAAGAATTGAGATAGGGAATGCTGTGAGTTTCTTCACTTATATTTTCTGATATTACCTATAAAATGGAAAATTAAAAAAATAAACATGCTGAATACAAAGGATACGTGCTTAAAAATAACTTTGTTATATTTTGAAGAAGGAACATTTCCTGAGGAAGTGGGTTCCAACTGTTATGCTGAATACAACTATATGTGCTTTCTTCCTTATAAAGTTACATGAGCCACATGTCAAGATTTTATCAAACCAGGAGACTGTCAAAGGCAATTTGCGGAACACTTGCACACAGAGGGGAACCTGTCTAGTAGGCAAGTGCAAAATAGTAAGAGCTATGGAACTAAAAGTGCCAAAAGAAGCATTAGAAGTGATAACTTTACTAACTCCACATAATATGGAAAACATACAACATAAAAGGCCTGGAGCATAAGAATCATAAATTATAGAAATAAAAAATTTGTATGGCTACATCCTCCAAGAATTTCTTCAATTATTCTATTACATGCTAAACACCAATATGGACAAAATAAATATAATTAGTTCTAAATTGGAACTAAAAATTGCATCATGCTTTGCAACCATATGTAACTTGGATGTTTGCTGCTAGGCTCCAAATGGTGTCAAAAGACCATCAACCACACCTTAAACATGGAATACCATGTGGTGTTTATTGAAGCCTGACAATACGCCATGCTTCGCAAGCTTGCATATACAACTTCAGATACATGCATCATATGAAATAAGAAATGTACCTTCTCTCTTTCTCTTTGTTGTCTTTGTTCTTCTTCATCTCTCTTTTTGCGAGAAAGTTCCCTGTAAGTATCAAATTGAGTTGTATGATTCTTGAACATCTATTTTGCCGCTGTAACTTTTTAATACAGGCCTAAAAACAGGAGATGAGACACTGGGTCTACATGTTGAACTCGTGCAAGTGGTTAGTTTCTAAAGCAAACAATGTATAGATGTCAAGCTGGTTCGAATCTAGAATTAAGACTGTCAAAAACAAGCAAAAAACTAGTCATATTAAGTTCAATATTTGAGAAACCAAGCACATGAGAAACAATTTAATTTGTGTATGCTTAATATATATATTCCTGATATAGATTGATCTTGAAACATACTCTTCCAACAAGCACTACATAATGATCTATTCTAGACAAGACTCAAACAATACTAATCTGCCTTAAGTGTAGATCTTTATCATACAATAGAAAAAGGCACTACTTATTGTTCTTTTTCCTTTTTATAGACACCATTTTGATCTAGTTGATTAGCATAAGAGATTAAATTTCATCATAAAAAGGGATTAAGAGATTTAAGCTAGCTGAGTCACAATCATCAGGTGTTCATAACCTCAACAAAGAACTGCAAATTGTAACAGAATCTCATGAATATTACATCATATGCCCTTGTTTACCAACATCAGAAATTTGACATTGTCAGTATACTGAATAATCTTCGAAACTCATTGTTAAGAAAAACCAAGTTTCTGTATGTTTGCCTTGGATTGACTCCAATGTAGCCACTTATATTTTCACTGATTTGTAGAAAAATCAAAACTCAATTGTCTAATTGTAATTTTGCTCTCCCACAAAACACACCACAACTTGTGTCAGGCAGAATTCACAATTATCAACATTCTTCCTGTCAATAAATGATAAATACAATGGAGATGATACAAGAAAGTTCTCCAAAATAATTGAAGAGTCTTCACAGATAACTTTCAAATTCAATGTCAAACCTCTATGAAAAGATAGTTTAACTTACTGCAAATGGTAGCAACAAATGTTGGCCACCTTTTGAGGATAAGAATGCCAAACATACAGAAAAACTAAATTTCTGTATGTTTGCCTTAGATTGACTCCAATGTAGCCACTTATATTTTCACTGATTTGTAGAAAAATCAAAACTCAATTGTCTAATTGTAATTTTGCTCTCCCACAAAACACACCACAACTTGTGTCAGGCAGAATTCACAATTATCAACATTCTTCCTGTCAATAAATGATAAATACAATGGAGATGATACAAGAAAGTTCTCCAAAATAATTGAAGAGTCTTCACAGATAACTTTCAAATTCAATGTCAAACCTCTATGAAAAGATAGTTTAACTTACTGCAAATGGTAGCAACAAATGTTGGCCACCTTTTGAGGATAAGAATGCCAAACATACAGAAAAACTAAATTTCTGTATGTCTGCCTTAGATTGACTCCAATATAGCCACTAATGTTTTCACTGCTTTGCAGAAAACTCAATAGTCGATTGTCTAATTGTAATTTTTGCCCTCCCACAAAACACACCACAACTTGTGTCAGACATAATTCACAATTATCAACATTCTTCCTGTCAATAAATGATAAATACATTGGCGATGATACAAGAAAGTTCTCCAAAATGATTGAAGAGTCTTCACAGATAACTTCCAAATTCGATGTCAAACCTCTATGAAAAGATAGTTTAACTTACAAAAATGGTAGCAACAAATGTTGGCCACCTTTTGAGGATAAGAATGCCAAACATACAGAAAAACTAAATTTCTGTATGTTTGCCTTAGATTGACTCCAATGTAGCCACTTATGTTTTCACTGCTTTGCAGAAAACTCAATAGTCAATTGTCTAATTGTAATATTTGCTCTTCCACAAAACAAACCACAACTTGTGTCAGACAGAATTCACAATTATCAACATTCTTCCTGTCAATAAATGATAAATACATTGGCGATGATACAAGAAAGTTCTCCAAAATGATTGAAGAGTCTTCACAGATAACTTCCAAATTCGATGTCAAACCTCTATGAAAAGATAGTTTAACTTACTGCAAATGGTAGCAACAAATGTTGGCCACCTTTTGAGGATAAGAATGCCAAACATACAGAAAAACTAAATTTCTGTATGTTTGCCTTAGATTGACTCCAATGTAGCCACTTATGTTTTCACTGCTTTGCAGAAAACTCAATAGTCAATTGTCTAATTGTAATATTTGCTCTTCCACAAAACAAACCACAACTTGTGTCAGACAGAATTCACAATTATCAACATTCTTCCTGTCAATAAATGATAAATACATTGGCGATGATACAAGAAAGTTCTCCAAAATGATTGAAGAGTCTTCACAGATAACTTCCAAATTCGATGTCAAACCTCTATGAAAAGATAGTTTAACTTACAAAAATGGTAGCAACAAATGTTGGCCACCTTTTGAGGATAAGAATGCCAAACATACAGAAAAACTAAATTTCTGTATGTTTGCCTTAGATTGACTCCAATGTAGCCACTTATGTTTTCACTGCTTTGCAGAAAACTCAATAGTCAATTGTCTAATTGTAATATTTGCTCTTCCACAAAACAAACCACAACTTGTGTCAGACAGAATTCACAATTATCAACATTCTTCCTGTCAATAAATGATAAATACATTGGCGATGATACAAGAAAGTTCTCCAAAATGATTGAAGAGTCTTCACAGATAACTTCCAAATTCGGTGTCAAACCTCTATGAAAAGATAGTTTAACTTACTGCAAATGGTAGCAACAAATGTTGGCCACCTTTTGAGGATAAGAATGCCAAGCAATGATGAAGGTATAAAAGCAATTCTGAAGGGATACAATAGAAGTACCAGTGCATGCCATTGAAACCTGACTAAGCCAACTCCACAACACAGGGAAGAAAAGATATGTAACTTGATAAATTGAAACATGACATGAAGTTTGAATTCACTTTTCAGCAATATATACCCTATTAAACTAATTATTACTATGAAGAACCACTAACCATGAAAAAATAGATATTGAAGTGATTGAGTTGAAAGACTGAGCAAAAGCTTAGTTATCATAATTGAGCTAAAGAATACAGGAGACATATGTTAAAATTCATTGTTGTACTTGTATCTCAACTTAAGATGGTAATTGATGGTGCTCTTTAGCGCAAAAGAAACAAAAGGAGATTGGTACACACCGTAACTTCTGTAGTTTAATCTTCACTTCATCTGGGGTCATCCATGACGTGCCATTTTCAATTTTGATGTTGATGGGAACCTGAAAATCCTTGTATCATATTAGGTGATTTTGGACATCAAGGCACAATCGAGTTCCTCTGTTAAAATTTTTGACAAGTCCAATGTTAGGGAGACATGAAGACCCTAGATCGTTCATATCAGAGTGTTGTAACTTTAAGAGAAGAATCTTGGCCATGGTAGGAATATGAATATCTATTTCATTCATTAGGAAAATAAATAGTAGTCAAGCCAAAGCAGCAAGAAGAATTACAATGTAACTAAATAGAGCAATCTCAATAAAAATCATCCCATACCAAAGGCATTTGATCAATATCTGGGTCATTTTCATGGTCTATGACCCAATTTATCGCTGCCTCAATAGTAGAATTACCTGAAAGATACAAAAGAAAGTTAATGCGCATGAAGAACAAAATCATAGTCAAACTTAAAAAATGTTGTATAGTGTAACTCAAGCACTGATTTAAATCGAGGTACTGGGATTAAAAGAATTTGATTGTGCATGCATAGAACAATTGCATCATCATTAATTTCCTTCTCCAACTGACAATAAGAATCTATGGTATGAATGTGCTTCAGACAATCCAGAATACGCAGATACTCAATCTGATAATTGCATCATCTTTAATTTCCATTTCAATCTGAGTTCTAACTCACTTGATACTCCATCAAGTCCCATATCCATAACAAAAACATTTTGGGCTGAATAACCAAGAATTATTGACATGTTATAGTTTCCCTACGCCCCTTTATTGGCAACACCATCATCTGTCTGGTGTTCTTACACTGTACACTAACATCTCCTGTATCCATATAAAGAATATATATTGGGTTGATTTTCCAAGAGTTGTCGCCTTGCTATTGTCTTCCCATGCCTCCATATGCGGAACATGACACCTAGAAGGAAAGCATAACATCCCATGCCAGTTCTGGCTTATAATCCTAGGGCCACGAGCATTATCATTTCAAAATATTTGACCTTTTTAACTCAGTTGCTGGACATAGAGACAGCACATATTTGGAAAATTATAACTTGTATTTGTTGTATGACTTGACAGGCCAACCAATAGAATAAAATCCTCAATGCAAGGATTAATAACCTGTGTTAGATCTGGAGACTAACCTCTGAAATTGCATCAAAATCCTTCTTAATCTTACCAAAGAAATGGATATCTAAGCATCATATCCAGTTTAATGAAAGAAATGCAAAATAAAGCAACAAAACAATGTCTTTTTGCCAACTGACCGGAAAAGTGAAGTGCCCGTGTAGCACGGGCTGTTGGAAATCCCATTAGTTCAAGGTCTCTAAGCATTTGTTTGTCAACTTCTGGAACTGCCATTTCTGGGAAAATATAAATGGAAAGAAAATTATGAGAAAAATAGGAACTCGATATCAGTGACGTAGAATTTAATGTGCAAGCAGAATAATTAAAGCAAAAACTAGTTATTTCATATTGAGTAGATGATGAAAGAGATGGCAAATGACGTACTTGATTAAATAGAAAAATGCATGTATTTTGCAGATCTCATCAATTATTATTTTTTAATAAGATCGTTTTCCTATTAAAAGGATGACTACCAACAAGGTTTCAGATCTCAACCATACTGGTTCCTATGGATTTGTATTTTGCAGGTTCGACCAAGTACCAAGATTAAAACATATTGCTCGACACTGGTAAAATATCATTCACATTTATTTTTTTATTATTCTATTTTATAATACTGGGTTACAGAAACGGATACTGGATAAAAAATTTAAATATTTGAGTACAATTAATGGCAAGCCAATATCTCAATATGTACAAGCAAATTAGTCATCATAATACCCAGCAGTTATTATTTTACACAAAGTCAAATTAATAATGGAGAAATTACTATTCAATAACTAATCTCTTATGGTACTATGGTGTCAAACAAACAACTACTTAGTATCCTGCAACGATGAAACTTTAACCCTATGTTGATGCTATAGAAATAATGACAAATTTCATGAACGATGAAACTTAAGGCACAAACAAGTAAATCTAGAAATCACATCATTGGTTAGTTTAAGCCATCAAATAAGGGAGGCTTCAAATATCTTAACCTTGGAAAGATGAGTTTATTTTGCTGGGATGGGAGTTGCATTGAGCTGTCTTTTATTGCCCTCATGCTGACAACACAGAGAATACGTCTGAAACATGGACCCAATGATTTTAACTTACACCTCTTACCTGGGAAAAAGAATGAAGATCTTCAGTTGGACCCTATGACCGTAAATTGTTCAAGCTAAGGAGCAAGTGTGTGATGACCGCAATTAGGTCGATTAATTTATGAATCCATAACATCAACTTATTTCTAGGAAAGATATCACCCAAAAGGTTCAGAAAACGAACGCTAGTAACATCAAACATCCTCCTGATTCCTGATTCCTCCAAAGATTTGGAGCAATATGCCCATTGCTCACTAGTGAAACGAAACAAAGAAAGACCAATGTACATCTTCAAACTAAAAGGGTTCTTCTGAATTAACCCAGAATCAAATATAACAAAAAAGTCACCAATCCTGGTTATCAAGCTAAAACTTTTCAGAACCAACAAAAAAAGAAATCTTCCAATTCCACAAAGAATTAAAACAATCATAAATCTTGATCATCAATCTTTGTCGTCGAGCCAAAACAGTTCGTAGCCAAACCAACAAGAACCCAAAGTTGCAGTATCCAGTTCTTGTGGGTCGTAAAACATCAACGGATAGTAAATACAAAATCAAAATAAGGGAAAAGAATCGGAGAATACAAATTGCAGGTTGGGCGGCAAGAATGGCGTCGTCCGATCAGCGCGCGGAGGCCGGCAAACGAGGGGAGGAGGACAAGAAGGAGGTCTTGGAGGCTCCTCCGAGGACGCAGGCGAGGGTTAAATAGGCCCAACCATGTGAGGCGAGAGACCTCCATCGGAGAATCTCGAGAAGGGGAGGGAACAATTTCGCATTCCCTCTCGCTTCTCTCTTCTTCTTCCTTCTTGCGGAAGTCGGGGTATTTATGCCTTGCTCTTCCGTTGAGGTTTCCTCACGTTGCCGGTTCGTGTCCAACTTTCCGTACCCGAATATTTCTATTAGGTATTCTCTCTCTGACCTGGGAGTGGAGCCCACGGGTCAACCAATGAGAATACTTCGAGTGGAACCTCGGGTAGCATAAGAATTCAAAAGGCCACCCGTCGGAACCGTCATAACGGCGTTTGCGATGGCCGAAGTCTCCGCTTTGTGTCGTAAACGCGATCGCGACTTGCGTCGCATGACGCGAACCCACGGGATGGAGTGGAGCGACGGATCGTGTCTTAAGTCGTTGGTTGGCTGTGCAATTCGTACAGGCAAATTTGTGCGCGGAGACCGTAACAGTGATCGGCTCGACGCTTCCAGAGAGAGCGAGAGGACCGTCGAAGACCTCAGATGGCGACGGCGGAGCGCGGTTTCGTGGCTTGATGATGCCGACCACAAGCAGTGGCACCGGCGAGAGAACCCGCAAGCTCTTTGTCGTCGGCGCCAGCGGCGGCGGCGGTTCGGCGATTCCGGTGTCCGACGGCGGAGGGGTGGACCTGGGGGCCGTGGGGTGCGCCGTGGGGCTGGACCCGTCGTCCGTGACGCTCAACGGCTACTTCATCAGCCGCGGACCGGACTTCGTCTCGTCCTTCACCTGGGGGTCTCTCGTCTCCTTCTTCACCTCCCGCGGGTTCCCGACCGGCGCTTCCCAGCTCGACCCCGTCGTCGTCCAAGGGAAACCCGCCCTCGCCTCAGGTGATACTCTATTTCATTTGATCGTTGAGGTCTTTGAGTTTGTTCTGATGGGGCAATCGATGATAAGAACTGTCAAATTCTGCTAGTCTTGGCCAAACAAGATCAAGCAATATTCTCAGAATTTCCATCAATTTGGATCTTTCTATTGGTTTCCACTTCTCTAGCATCTTGAAACACCAGCAGAAACAACATGGCCTTAAAAGATGCATCTCTTGCGCTTCTTGTGTTAGCTTACAATCGTACTTCTCTTTTCTGTCGGACTGCAATCATACTTCGATCAAAGCAAAATTAGCCATTAAATGGTGGTCCTTAAATTGCATAATTTTTGTTCTTTTCTTCCATTGAAATTGCGCAATGCAGGTGTCCTTCTAATTTGTTCGTGTGGCCACTCTTACATATGCATTCTATGTCTAAAGAATTCCTGTTGTGCAATGTCCCTTAAGAGCTCCCCATCTTTGTAGAAAAGGATCCTTCTTCTCATTTTGATTTTGTCATAATATTATAAATCAGACAATAAGGAGCAACATATGAAGGTGTTACGAAGAAGTACCACAGCAGAGAATAAAATGTCTCCTTTTCTCATATTAATTAGGTCATATTGGTATGATTTCCACCTGCGAATTGGTCCTTCATCGGAAGAACACATTCAAAGGATCTGTTCAAAACTGGTTTTAGTAGTTGCAAGTTACATATAGACTTCGATACGGCACGATGCATGCATAGAACATGACTGAGTGTTACTTCATTGTGCACTCTAAAAGCTGGTGGATCCTCAAGGACCAGATTGTTGAACGTAGACACTCGATATCACTTAGATCAATGTCGGTAATAAAGTTTCATTAGTGCAAATTGCTCTTAGTAGTTCTGACTTTTTTATCTGACTTAGCGTAGATTTATTGAAATACAAAGCCTTAATTTGTCTAGCGTTGCTTTGAAGTGGAACCAAACCGAACTGTTCGAAGCATTCTCAGGACTTTGTTGCACATTGCAAGTTGTTATATCTAATCTCCGCCGTGCAGTTTAAGAAAGAAGAATCAAAAGATTGTTGTTATCATTTTTGGGTTCCTCAAAGAAATCAGTTGCATAAACTATCCTGTAAACACATTAGAATTCATCAGTATGTTGATTCTGGTAATTATTTCTCAGACATATTTGATTGGCTCATCTCCCTTAATGCCTGTAGCCTATGATGTTAAAATCTTACAGAAGTTTTTCGATGGCTTCAGGATTGCAATTCTCTCCTTTTCCGGAGGAGGGAGATCACCTTGCTTTTAAGAGGAAAGCTACATCAGAAGATGAACATCCAATTAACAAGAAGAATAGGGTTGATGGATATCTTAATGGTGGTGACAGCCTTTGTATCAAGAGAAGGCTGAAGCTGGAAGACGATTGCTCATCGAAGAAGAGAAAAATCTGATCGTTCTTCCGGTATATATGTTTCTATTAATGTACCACAGATCCAGTGGATATCTGCAAATGTTCTAAGTGATCTCATCTATGTCTCAGGTTTAGAGCATCGGCAGAATCCCCAAAAGTATGTTTCTTTTTTGGATGCATCAACAAACATGGAAAAGCCAGAGAGAAGATGAATTCTTACCTGTTTTTTCCTGCAAAAGAGTAGGTGATCATCCTACTGTGTTTTGAATAATGCTTTGGAACATGAATACCATTGATAGTGGTGGGCTCATTTCCAACGGAGTATGATTGTGCCATGAATGCTGAATGACCAAAAGGCTTCTATGGTGATAAAGTGTTATATAAAAGTAAATAAACTTTTTTATATTTCTTAGTATATTAGTTGTTTAATTTAGTATACTATTTTGGAGGATTTGATTAAAACAAAAAATAAGTATAGTGAGGTTGGTTTGAAATAGTTCATTTGGGGTGAGATGAATGAAGTCAATCAGATTCATTTCTTTAATGTATGAAGTATATCATGAACTCCAAGAATGATGAGGCTTTGGGAGTCCATGTGTCAATTTTTTTATTGGAAGACGATTTAATATTGCTACATCAATTAATAAGGCAGGTTGAATAGAGTAGCATTGAGGATGCTACACCAAAGACCGGCCCACTGTGTTTAATTGCAATTTCTATGTTGGCCCAACAAGTTCCATTTGGGCCAGTCCAAAAGCCTTCGGGATGTTTTTTTTGTCTTCTAATAGCTCTCATTGCAATCGGGCGGGAAAAGCAAAAGACGGGCCGGGGGGGGGGGGGGGGGGGGATGTCGAAC
>LVTN01000884.1:0-10302 GCA_001649415.1 Musa itinerans | reverse complement strand
CCACTTGTAAAAGGTTGTAAGAGGGGTATTTGTCCTTCCCCTTCAAAGTGATTTGCTAGTGGAAGTTGGGAGCCTCATCGAAGAAGGCTTCGCAAGTGGATGTAGGTCATTTGACCGAACCACTTTAAAATTAGTTTGCGTTTATGTTTATGCATTTATCTTTTTGCAAACCTTTACTTTGCTAAGTTCACTGTCCTCATCTTATTACGTACGCTTTCAACGCAATCGAAACGGTTTTAGACGAAACATTGCTTTTATCGTATAAAGTTTCCGAAAGTGTTTAAATCATCAAAAGTTTATCGTTCTTTACCGCTGCACTAATTCACCCCCCCCCCTCTTAGTGCCGCTCCAGTCCTAACACTCCCGGGACGGGACGTGTGGCACAGCTTCTTGGTACGGTTCTGACTTGGCGTGTGGCTTCAATTGTGATGTGTCCAGGGCCCAAAATATGTCGTATCACTTCTCCCCCCCTCTCTAAGGCATGCTTGGGTTAGAGTGATGCTGATCGGTTACGAGGGGAAACAGAATTAACTCGTCGTGGGGCGATTTAGAGGGGCGGCGCCCCATGCCTCGAGTAGGATTGACTCTACTGATCGGGCAACCGGGGCCTAACGAGGCGAGACTGACGTGTCATAGGTCGGATAACTGGTTTGGCGCGGCTCAGAGTTATGGCCACCAAGTTTGCGAGTCAGCGAGCGAGCTGAAGCGGATCGGTTAGAGATGCGAGTCGTGGATCGACGTGGCGCGACTCGGACAGCGGACTGGGCCAAGCGTTGGATCGGCCGAGATGCGCGGTTCAGGTGTTGGATCGGTCGAGATGTGACTCGGGTGTTAGATTGACCGCGATGTGACTCAGGCGTTGGATCGGCTATGAGGTGTGACTCGGGCGTTAGATCGGTCAAGATGTGACTCGGGCATTGGATCAGCCGAGATGTGACTCAGGCGTTAGATTGACCATGAGGCAACTCGGGCGTTGGATCGACCGTGAGGTGTGACTCGGGCATTAGATCGACCGAGATACGACTCGAGCGTTAGATTGATTGGGCCGAGCGTTGGATCGGCCAAGATGCGCGGTTCAGGCATTGGATCGGCCGAGATGTGACTCGGGTGTTAGATTGACCGCGAGGCGACTCGGGCGTTGGATCAACCATGAGGTGTGACTCGGGCGTTAGATTGGCCGAGATGTGACTCAAGCGTTGGATCGACCATGATGTGACTCGGGCATTACTGAGTCTGGGCTCGGGTTTCGGTGCCGACGGGTCGCGAGTCGGGAGTGATCTGGAGCGACCCAGGCGTGAGCTAGAATCGTGAGTCGAGTGACCATAATCGGGTTCAGGATTTGGTGCCGACGGGTCGCAAGTCGAGGGTGATCTGGAGCGACCCGGGCAAGGACGATCTATGGGCCAAGTAACTGATCTCGGGCTCGGCGAGTCGCAAGTTGGGAACCGTTTTGAAGCGACTCGGGCGAGGACTGGACCTGTGAGCCAAGTGACTGGTCTCGGGCTAGGCGAGTTGCAAGTCAGGAACTGATTTGGAGCGACTCGGGCGAGGAGTGGACCTGTGAACTGAGTGACTGATCTCGGGCTCAGGTTTGGCGCCGGCGAGCCACAAGTCGGGAACCAATCCGGAGCGACCCGGGCGAGGAGTGGACCTATAAGCCGAGTGACTGATCTCGAGCTTAGGTTTGGCACCAACGAGCCACAAGTCGGGGACCGATCTGGAGTGACCCGGGCAAGGTGTGGACCTGTGAGCCTAGTGATTGATCTTGGGCTTAGGTTTGGCGCCGGTGAGCTGCAAGTCGGGGACCGATCTAGAGTGACCCGGGCGAGGACTGGACCTGTGAGCTGAGTGACTGATCTCGGGCCCAAGTTTGGCACCGGCAAGCCGCAAGTCGGGAACCGATCTGGAGTGACTCGGGCGAGGAGTAGACCTGTGAGTCGAGTGACTAATCTCAGGCTCAAGTTTGGAGCCGGTGAGCTACAAGTCGAGAACCGATTTGTAGCGACTCGAGCAAGGACTGGACCTGTGAGCCGAGTGACTAATCTCGGGCTCAGGTTTGGCACCGGCGAGCCGCAAGTCGAGAATCTATCTGGAGCGACCCGGGCGAGGTGTGGACCTATGAGCCGAGTGACTAATCTTGGGCTCAGGTTTGGCGTCGGCTAGCCACAAGTCAGGAACCAATCTAGTGCGACTCAGGTGAGGACTGGACTTGTGAGCCGAGTGACTGATCTCGAGCTTAGGTTTGGCACCGGCGAGCTGCAAGTCGGGGACCGATCTGGAGCGACCTGGGCGTAGACTGGACCTATAAGCCGAGTGACTGATCTCGGGCCCAAGTTTGGCGCCGGCAAGTCGTGAACCGATCTGGAGCGACTCGGGCGAGGACTGGACCTGTGAACCAAGTGACTGATCTCGGGGCTCAGGTTTGGCACCGACGAGTCACAAGTCAGGAACCGATCTGGAGTGACCCGGGCGAGGACTGGACCTGTGAGCCGAGTGACTGATCTCGGGCTCAAGTTTAGCGCCGGCAAGCTGTAAGTCGGGAACCGATCTAGAGCGACCCGGGCGAGGACGACCTGTGGGCTGAGTAGAGGCTGGGAGGCGTCGTGGGGCGACGCACCGAATTTTCCCCGGGCGCCCTTGTGCCGTGTGGTGGGCTAGGTGGAACGGTGTGTGGGTCTGGTGGGAGATTTCCTACTTTGAATGACCCATGGCAGGAGATTTCCCGCTCCGAGTGACCTCTGGCGGGAGATTTTGGATGACGAGGTACCAATGGCGGGAGCTCCGAGGCTGGCGAATCTGGTGAATCCGAGGGGTCATGATGGGTTTTAAATACTGCAACCATCTCATTCCTTGGGAAACACAATCGTCGTCCCGCGGTGGTGTGGCTTGCCCTTTATAAGCTTCTTCCAGAGCAGTTGCAATCACTTTTGCTTCAGTCCTTCATCCCGTGCCCCGACTTCTTCCTTCCAACCTTGAGGTCGGGATGTCTTCGACCTCATCTTCGTCCTCTTCTTCATCCTCGTCTTCCTCTTCTTCATCTTCTTCTGGGGGACCGTGAGTGGTCAGTGTGTCCTCCGGTGGCGCTTCCTCGGAAGCCGCAGGGAGCTCTACTGCGCTTGTAACCCTCAAGTCGTGGCATGATGTGGACTCGGTGGTGACCAACGACTTTTTGAGGGTGCTTCGGGATCGTTATCGCATCTCGGAGTGCTATAGCGTTCATGCCCCTTGGTCTGGTCAACGGTTGTATGATCAGTTTCCCGACGAGTTCGGGTTGACCACGGGGGTGCTCGAGGTGGGGCTGCGGTTCCCGCTGCATCCCGTCATCGGGGAATGTCTCCGTAAATGGGGCATATCACCGTCCCAAATGGCGTGCCAAACTCTTGGCGTTATCTGGTGGCCTTTATCGGGGAATGTCGGGGGGCTGGGATCGAGCCAACCATAACCCTCTTCCTAGCCTGCTTCCGTCTATGTAAGCAATCTTTGCACGACGACGAACATCTCTTTGGGAATAGGGGATTTTGTTTTCTTGTTCTTCCGCTGCGCATGTGATGTCGCCCCCAAGATTTCCTAACAGGACCCTCTTCCTGGTCTGCTTCTGTCTGTGTAAGGGGCGGGGCGGGTATTACCTGACTGCCCATAATGGTTTTAAGATTAGCGGTGCACCTTCCAACAACAAAGGTTGGAAGAGCCGCTTCTTTTTTGTTAGTTGTAGTCGGGGGTGGGGTTTTAGCACTGGGTGGACCTCCCGAACTATCGATAATACCCCCTCGTTGCTTTCTGTCGGAGAAACGGTGGATGTGGATCGGTTGAGAGGCATCTTGTCCTCTTCTCAGGCAATCAGGGAGATGACCGAGGAGTGGCTGGTCGAAGCAAGACTGAGCCCAGCCACTAGGGGTATGGTCGTTTGTTTATTACGGATCGTCTGC
Organism: Musa itinerans; assembly: GCA_001649415.1. Taxonomy (NCBI): domain Eukaryota; kingdom Viridiplantae; phylum Streptophyta; class Magnoliopsida; order Zingiberales; family Musaceae; genus Musa; species Musa itinerans. The sequence continues at coordinate 6,376 of LVTN01000884.1, read as the reverse complement.
TCGTCCGGAGCTATATGATCGACCAGGTTTTCTCCTTCCAAAGATGGTAGATCTTCAGTCTGTGAAGAAGACTCCTCGTGCCAAGGCCACCGCGCCACCGTCTCGGGATGGCGAGGGTTGTGGGGCTGGGGATGCCCCACAGAAACGTATGTCGAGGAGGGCGTCGGGACCCCCGGAGGCCAGCCGCCCTTAAAAGAAGGAGAAGATCACGGTCCGGAAGGCGCCTGCGAGCTCGGCTACTCACGCGAGCGCTGTCCTGGGATTGTCTGGGGCTGCTCCCCAAGGCGAGGGCTCGGGGAGCGCAAAAGGGAAGAGCATGGCCGGATCGTCTGGTAGTGACCCCTCCAAGAGGGTGCTGGTGCGCCTGACATCGATGCGGGAGCTATGCTGTGTCTATGCTCAAGTCGAAGGCGAGCGGTACCAGGCATTGAATATGGCTGATCTTCCCGCGGGAGAGCCGGGGACCCCCTACATCCCTCGCTGGGCAACTCTCACGGCCGACAATTGAATCTGGGCTGATGGGCCGACTACTCGGGAGTTCGTCCAGGGGGCGCTTCACCCGGCCATTGCCAAGGATCTTTACTGCTCCTCTTCGGAGGTACTGGTGGATCGGGTGACCAAGTCTTTGGTCTGGGTAGGTGGTGGCGCTCCCTCCCTTTGATTCTTTCTTCTCTGTGCGGGTTTTGACACTAGTTTTGGTGCAGGGCCAGCACTATACCATGGCGTTGATCAACCGGGTCCTCGATGCCGGACGGGTGATCGAGCGTCAGTCGGATGTCTATGCTACGCTTCGCTTGGAGAATCTGGAGTTGAAGGCTGGGGGGGCCTGAGGCCGTTGCCGCAGCCGAGCAGCGCTCCTCGGCCCTGGACGAGGAGGTGAGCCGCCCGAAGGCTGAGCTGGATGAGAGTCGAGCACGCATCCAGACGCAGGACGATGAGCTACTGACGCTCTCTCACGACGTCGAGACCGCCAAATCTTCGGCTTGGGCCGCCGAAGAGGTCCTAAAAGGAGAGTGGCTGGCATTACCCGAGAAGATCAACGAGGCGCTCGACAAGTACAAGGTGTCTGCCAAGTTCGAGCATGGCCTGGCAAGGTTGGGGCGGATGACGTATTAGTTCGAGTATCGAGTGGCCTATGCTCGTTTTCGAGCGAGGTACTCGGATCTGGAACTGGAGTCGGACCCGTTCGCCGACCATTTAGAGGATCAAGATGTTGACATGCCAGTGGACGTCCCTTTTGATGATGGGCCCGAGACCCCTCCCCTAAACTAACTTGTATTTTTTGTTTCTTTTGCTTTGGTCGGGTTGACTTTTGGAATTGTATAGCCCGACCACAATATGTACTTCTTTTTCATCAATAAAACTCTTGTTTTCAGAATTTCTCTTGTGGGCCCGGGGGGGGGGGGGGGGGGGGGGGGGGGGGAGAAGTGAAACGACATATTTTGGGCCCTGGACATGTCATAGCTGAAGCCACATGCCAAGTCAGAACCGAACCAAGAAGCTATGCCACACGTCCCGTCCCGAGAGCTCGGGGCAATGCCGTCTGACGCTTCTCTGCACGTCCCGGGACGGTCGCCGGTCAGAAGGGTCGTCCCATCCTTCGAGGGTCAGCGGCCACACCGAATCAACACGCTACCAACCCTCGCACAATAGTATAAATCTCCTGGCCGGCCTCTGGCCAAGGGGGGAGGGGAGAGAGATAAAAAAAATAATCCATCCCCTTACTGACTTACTCGTCGGAGGGGCCATGGCCGGGGATTACCTGGCAAGGGCCATTTTTTGCAAGCAGACGACCACCCGCGAGTGGCGAGCATCTTAACCCAGGGGATGCCATTCACCGCGCAACAGAGAGTTGTCAATCGGCCCAGATCCCGACCAACGCCAACTAGCACTTCTTCCCAAGGGCACGACCACCTCATCACACGGCTCGCTCTACGGAAAGCTCCCGACATCGACCCGCAGAACTAGCCGTGCTGACTAATCAACCACAGTATATTTGTTCGCTAACATTTTTGGTGCTAGAAGGAGGGCCATGTTGTAGGAGCATCCCGCAGGAGCTCTCCCAGAAGGAGAACCGCCGACCGATCACCCCTCTATCGGGCCCGAAAATCAGCCTCTCCCAAGAGACGGGGGGATCCTGACCTCGATGTCAGATCGCTAGTAGCGCCTATTCAACGACCCGGGGTTATTGTCTCCCAGACTTACCATGAAACCCTCGGCTGTGTCGCCCGAAGCGTTCCTCAGCCTAACCAAACAAGTACAAGAAATGGCAGGGATGCTGCAGACGCTCGTCCCACTCATTCCCCAGTTTGTGTGGCTAGTAGCTCCCTCGACCGACCCAACCTGGCAAAGGCCGAGCAGGGAGCAGGTCGAGACGGGAGAAGCCTGAGAGTAGACGACGGACCCAAGAGGTCTGCCTGAGCAGAGCATGCCCGCACCCTGCCGAATCACACCACCCCGCTCCGAGCTCGACACCATATCGCTTGATTCGGCGGATGACTCGCTCAGAATCCAGTTGTCCTGGGTCAACCAACGCTTGGACGAGTTTCAGCGCGAGTTCCAGAAGTTGCAGAGCGAGTTGAGCGAAGGCGGCTCGGGTAGATCCCCCTTTGCTCAGGAAGTACAGGACAAGCCTATACCCCTTAACTTCATATTGCTGGCATTGGAGACATACGATGGCAACTCCGATCCCACAGAACACATCGCCACGTTTCAGGCTCAAATGGCCCTCTACGGCACCTCCAACGCGCTGATGTGTCGGGCATTCCCGACCACCTTCAGGGGACCAGCGCGAGCATGGTTTGGCCGGCTACGCCCATCCTCGATCTCGTCTTTCGACTAGCTCGCTAGGGAGTTCGAGTAGAATTTCCTCGCTAGCATGCGGCCACGGCCTTCCATGGCCACCCTGCTCATGTTGTCACAGCACAAAGACGAGTCGCTTGCTCAGTTTGTGGCATGCTTCACCTCTGAAATATGGAGATTCCCGAATGCTCATCCTTCTTTGATCATGTAGGCGTTCCTAATGGGTTTGAAGCCTTCAAGGTTCTTCTGGTCGTTGATCAAGAAGCCGCCAGCAGCCATCCCCGAGATACTCCAACGCGCTAACCAGTACATCACTGCCGAGGCTCTGGTGGCGGGAAAATGCCTAGACGGGAAGAGGCCAAGGGCCGAACAATCCCGGGGAACGACCTCAGCAGCCCCGGTGCAACCCCGTCGGAGGCCCGACCGACAAGAGCCGCCGCTCTCGAGGCCCCCACCTCTCCCTCTGAATGCGTCTTGTACCGAGATCTTCCTCCAAATCAGGGAGAATGACCTCTTGCGACAACCCAACCCCATGAAAGCTACTCACAAAGATCGGTCCAAATATTGCAAGTTCCACCGGGACTACGGCCATGACACGGAAGACTATCGCGACCTCCAAAATCAAATCGAGGACCTGATCCGAAGAGGTCATCTCAGGCGCTATCTCAAGGAACCCCATGAAGCAACTTCATGACCCAGGAGACCTATCGAAAGGCAGATTGATGTTATCTCCGGAGGACTAGCAGCCAGCGGAAGCAGCTCAACGGCGAGGAAAGCCTACGCCCGAAGCTCAGTCGAAAGACGTCCTCGACCCGAGCCCGAGCCTGAAATCACTTTCGGGGCCAAAGAAGTTGAGCGCTCCCATCACAACGACGCTTTGGTGATCGTCATTCGGATTGCCAACGCTCGGGTCAAGAGAGTAATGGTCGACACCGGGGGCTCTGCCGACGTCCTATACCTCGATGCCTTTAAGAAGCTCGGTCGGACCTTATCCCCATGGCGTTAGCACTCACTGGATTCACGAGGGATTCCATCTCCCCACTCGGGACCACTGTCCTCCCTGTCACCATCAGGGAAGAGCTGAGGGCAAAAATGATAATGACTGCCTTCATGGTAGTCGACTACCCTCAGCCTACAACGTCATCCTCGGCCGACCAATGCTCAACAAGTTAAAAGCGATGGTGTCCACCTACCATCGGGCCATCAAGTTTCCAATTGCGGCAAGGATCGGGGAATCCCGAAGTGATCCGGGAGAGTCAAGGCGATGTTATCTTACAGCGATTACTCTCTCAGAGAAGTCACGCCCTCGTCAAGTCCTCGACCCCCGCGAGGGGCCCATGACACCAATGCAGTTGGAGCCCCCCAAAAGACTCACCGAGCTACCCTTGAAAAACAACTGGCCCGATCAGACCATGAAAATCGGGACGGCACTCCCCGAAGCAGACCAACTCCAGCTCATCGAGTTCCTAAGGAAAAATGCTGATGTGTTCGTATGGTCCCTCGAGGAGATGCCCGGAATAAACCCAGAAGCGACCCAGCACCATCTCAACGTCGACCCCGAGGCTAGGCCAATGAAGCAAAAGCCAAGGAAGTTCGCTCCCGACTGTCAGAAGGCGATCAGCGATGAGGTCGACCGCCTTAAAAAGGCAGGATTTATTACCGATGTGAAAGACCCTCGATGGCTATCAAATGTAGTCCTTGTTAAGAAACCCAATAGAAGTTGGAGGATGTGCGTTGATTACACCGATCTCAACCGGGCATACCCCAAAGACTGCTATCCACTTCCCAGGATAGACTAATTAGTCAACGCCACCACCAGCTATGAACTTCTTACGTTCATGGACGCATTCTCGAGCTACAACCAAATCCAGATGGCGCCTCAAGATCAAGAAAACACCGCCTTCATCACCGACAGAGGAGTGATTGCTACAAGGTAATGCCCTTCGATCTGAAGAACGCTGGGGCGACTTATCAAAGAATGGTCGACAAGCTATTTAAGCACCAACTAGAGAGAAACATGAAAGTATATGTCGATGACATGATTGTGAAAAGCAACACCACAAGCATACACCTGGCCGACCTGGCGGAGACGTTCTGAATGCTCAGGCAATTCAACATGCGCTTGAATCCCGCAAAGTGCGCTTTTGGGGTTAGCTCGGGGAAGTTCCTCAGTTTCATCATCCACCAGAGAGGGATAGATGCCAACCTGGAGAAGGTTCGGGCCATACTCGGCAACAGATGCTGTTAAGCAGAGTGTATTTGAGCACTTGAATAACTTTTTTTTGTTTTTTTTGTAGATTTGGCATACAATTTGTATCTTATTTTTTCTTGTCACTGGTATTCGCCAGGTAAATTCTGCTAAAACTCTTGAGAAGGATGTCAAAGCTTTGAAAGTTAAGTTGAGTGACGAAGGGGTTTCTATCATGGCTGTCGAAGCAAAATTGGTTGAGAGGCAAGGGAAAGGTAGTTCTTTGGAATTTTTTTGTTACCATCTATGTATGACTTTACACATTGTCAAGTACTGAATTGTAGTGGACAAAAGTTGAAGTTTCGTTTTCTTAAAATAGTTTTTTTTTATGTTGCAAAATGAATGTCAGCTAAACAAGCTGAGGAGCTGATCAAGGCTGCAGAAACAGAGAGGGATGCCAGACATGCAGATGAAACTCAGAAGCTTAATACTGTGAAGGCAGAGATGGAATGGAAGCTGCAATGCCTGGAGCCCAGGGAAAGGAAAGCTGAAGCTATGGTTACAAAGGTATATAATCTTTGATTCCTTGTGAAAAGATTTAAAGTTGTTTAAACTGATTTAGCATGTTTAACACCTCAGTCTGGAGTAATACCAGTATTTGTCTGACAAAGAGACATCTTTGTCGGTACTATTTTTCCGATACGTGTATCAGTCCCTTTGAAGTCGCTAATGCTGATTCGGACAAATCTTTTCCAATTTTGGACCTGGCACGTCTGGGTGAGTGTTGATACAACCAAGACCAACAACTTAACCTCTAGTGTTTGATCTGCTTGCCTGTGCTTCAGGTGGCATGACCCTATAAGCAAAGTTGTTAGGGTGTGCGAGGTTGTGTTGTTATTTATAGCATTGGTCTTTCTGGACAATCACATGCTTCCCTCTCAGCATTGTTTCTCCAGTAAAATAAGCACTTTCCAATCTCGTCTTGTTCCAAGCATTGTTCATTAGTGCAAATTGCTCTTAGTAGTTCTGACTTTTTTATCTGACTTAGCGTAGATTTATTGAAATACAAAGCCTTAATTTGTCTAGAGTTCCTTTGAAGTGGAACCAAACCGAACTGTTCGAAGCATTCTCAGGACTTTGTTGCACATTGCAAGTTGTTATATCTAATCTCCGCCGTGCAGTTTAAGAAAGAAGAATCAAAAGATTGTTGTTATCATTTTTGGGTTCCTCAAGGAAATCAGTTGCATAAACTATCCGGTAAACACATTAGAATTCATCAGTATGTTGATTCTGGTAATTATTTCTCAGACATATTTGGTTGGCTCATCTCCCTTAATGCCTGCAGCCTAGCAGAATATGATGTTAAAATCTTACAGAAGTTTTTCG